>WBNO01002408.1:18431-29433 GCA_013400575.1 Peucedramus taeniatus | reverse complement strand
ATAAATTCATGGTAAACTGTCATTCTTTTCTGAAAACAATTTATCATTGATTATCTAAGCTAGCAATTTGAGCATAAACTTCTTAGGGTTGAGTATGTGTCTACAAAGACAGTTACAGGCATATTTGCAGTATTCAAGGCTGTATTCAATACTTTCTCATTAATTATCTTTAAAACAATATCCTATATATTTTAATCTTCAGAAAACTTACACTATCTCTGCAGGTGCAAAGCAGAATTCTTTCTCATGTTATCTGTGCTTGCTCCAACATATACTTTAAAAAATATGAAGAAAGCTGTGGTTTTCAAATTCAGATGATGTGCCACTTTTATGAGAGCACATAAACATATTTCTAGAAGCTCTGCAAATGTATTTCAGGGATGAATTCAGGATAACAATGGCGTTAGTGAGTGAAATCTTTCTTACCCACCACATCTGAAAAGGTACACTGCATGGTATTCATCATTCTCATTTTTACTCCAGTAATCACCCTCTATTTCAAAATGCCAGTGTAACTTTATTACCAACTGACAAAAAAAAAAAAGAGAAGATCATGGGATGGACAGATAGCATAAGGGGTATGGAAATGTGCTCTTCACATAAATACTTGCATGTGCCTTACTTGTCCCCCGTGTTTTGACTTATGTTATTAAATCTCTTGCTTAATCTCTGCATTTTTGCAAGATGTGAGTAGTTTGGTATTCAAGTGATGTTCAGAGTTGTAGATTACAGATATAATGCAGCAAAGCAGAGCAAAGCTCTGCCCTAAGCTTCTCTGACAAGATGTTATGAAGTTTTTAGGTTGCATGCAGATTTAGTCCTTGAGTTGATGCACAGAGGGGAATTACTAGGACTCAGACACAACACGGACAAACATAACTTCAGGGCTTCCTCCAAACTCTTGGCTGTAGCCCTGGGGATTAGGGGCATGACACTCCTTCCCTTCCGGAAACAAGGGCTGGACTGGTTTGGAACACTGGCTTCAAATAGTCTGAAGGAGTGCACAGACTCATGAGGAAGAGGAATGTGCAAGTTCTAGCAATAACCTTTTTGCATTTTCATTCATTTTCGTTCTTCACATATTTTGTTCTATTGTCTGGGTAAATATCAAAGGAGCATTTGTCCATTCTATACATGCCAATTGTTCTAGTTGTTACTATCCATTGTTTGGCAATATCTTTTTGCCTGTTATTACTTACCTGAGTATTCTCTGGCTTTTGATCTAGAATTTTTCAGCAGCTGGAGTAATAAGACTTTAGTAAATCTAAACTGAAATCCAGACAAAAGGACTCTGCAGGTGGATGGTTTATGTATGCCCAAATGCAATCTACTGCACATGGCCAGGCTTACTATGCAACATTTAGTATATTCATTTAAACATATGCAATTTGCATACATATAGTAAATTACAAGCAAGGACAGTATCTGTGAGGAAATAAATTGCCATAGTTCTACTGAGAGTAGAGTATTTTGATATTTTTAAATCATGGTTTCTGGAAGACTTTTTTTTTTTTTTTTTTTTTTTTTTTTTTTTTTTTTTAAAAAAAAAAGAANTTACATGATGTAGGAAAAGCATCATAAGACTGTTCTGTAGCATTTCTCTGGAAATAAAAAAATTACAGAAGGATCTGCATGGTGTATGTGCCAAGATACCAAGGTTCACTTAAACTGACATTAAGATACCTGTGGTTTCTAAGGAGGTCTCCAAAGGCACTCTTAGGAATTGTGAGTTTTGTCAGCTGTCTATTTTGCAAATATTTATTGTGGTAGGATTTATACTCATTTTAACTTGAAAGCAAGCAGCAGGAAGCCTTTTTAGGTATAGAGAAAAACATACTTATTAAGGAAGTGTAAGAAGGATATGAGCTAAAGCTTTTTCTTGAATCGAGAAGAGTCCGGTCACTGCATGTGCACTGAAAGACAACAGGATCCAATAAAAAAGTCCAGAAAGAAAAACAAAAATACAGAAGACTGGATTTTAGGTGTAGACATTACAGCACTGTTCTTCTGCTCAACCTCAAAATTAGTATGCACCAGTTTCAGTAGTCCCAAGCCAGTTTGATTGTTCCAGTTTCACAAGTCACAAGAAAGGAGCCACTGCTGCCATGCTCGCGAATCCTATAGCCAACACGTCTCCTATGGAAAAACAACGAAATATGGAGCTGGGTGCCAAGCTCTTTTCAGAAATTTGCAGAATTTTTTTTTCTTTGTACAACTTTATTTCTCACCCAGGAATTAGAATATCACATTGAGGACTCAGAGTTATAGAATAATATATGTTACGAGGGACTTCAGAAAGTCATCTGGCCCCACCCCTACCAAAAATAGCAATACTAAAGTGTAAGAATCTCAATTTTTTTTCTAAAAAGTCACGGAAAACAATACAAATAGGCTTAATGACTTTCTGCATATTCATCAATCTTCATATATAAAACTCCCACTGGAATTAGAGATAACACAGAAAAGTCTCTTTTAAATTTTTTTCTGTTTCTTCTTCTTTTTCTTGATACCTGACTTTCTGACTACAGAGAAGCTTGTCTTCAAATATTTGAGGCTGAAAGAAACTCCACAACCACAAATTTCCAGGCTCTCTCTTTACTAGGGAACAAAGGGTGCTACCCTGTTGTCTTCACAAAGATGCAACCCTAAGACTTTGTCAGATAACTGAAGTGTGTTAGTGAATTATCTGTGCCTTGTCAGGTTAGGCAAATGGTCTTCCAAAGGTTGCCTGGAGGCAACTGGCCACCTGTCATGCTGCCTTACATGCCCATAGGGTCTTATGCTCCTTAGGTGTCACTGGAGAACAAACCATCCATAAGAAGTAGGCAGATTGATGGCTCCTATACAAATATTCATCCCTTTATCTCCTGGGTTCCCACAATCTCTCTGCTGTGTTTTATCTGCTTTGGAACTGATGTATTTTTAAGGGTCACAATTTTGTACTTGCTGCAGAGGAAACTGCAGTGGGAAATCAAAGTGTCCCTTTTTTTTCCCTTGCTTTCTGCAAATAAACTCATGCCCTTCCCACTCTTAGCACTTTTTTGAAATCTTAATATTGAGACTCTGAGCTCAGGGAAAAAAAAAAGGTGGTGATGTGGTTATACTAATGATAATTTTGCTGACAGAGGTGAAAATTATCAAAGGAAGATAAGCTGTAGCATTTTGATGAAGGGTTCATGTGAGGATAATGAAAATAATCTCCAGAGAAAAAGGCATTCTCCTAAAACCTGTGAGCCTGGAAATAAAAATAAAGCATCTGAGTTGTTTAACAAATGCACATTTTATAATTAAAGCCAGCTACTGTCTGAAGATTGGAGGGAGGCTGAATACAATATCTAAGTTTCACAGAAGAGTTAAAGGTAATGCTGGGAACTACAAAGCAGTGCTGAAGCAGTACAGGAAAAGCTAGCTGCCACTAAATTAACCAACAAAGAATTGAATAAGGACAGATCAATACCCATAACTGATTTTTCTGTATCAGAACTGTAAATCAACAGAACTCCCTGAACATGAGCATTGTTAAGAGAATACAATCCTGTTCTCTGTAACATCTGCAAAAAGTTTTCTGAAGAAAGCGGGGTAAACTTTGCATGAATTTTTTTTTCCCCTCCCTAAGATTGGATTTGTAGCTTGCTGAACAGGAACATAAGGTTATTTATCTGAACAGTGTGCAGGTAAATATAAAAGAGAGTTTCTGTGAGCTTTTCTTAGGAGAAGCGATTCTTTTATTTAATTACATATGTGGGATTTAGTGTCCTGAGGACATAAAAAAATCCCAAAAACCTGAGACTTACACACTGATATTAATAAAATCTTCTGAGTTTTGCCATTTAAAGGTCAAACAGACATAAGCTGTGTTCAATCAAACTACAAAGTACTTCTGGGACTTTTATGGAAGTTTCTCTTCCATGGAATACTATTCAGTAACAAGTCAGAGGGAGCTGAAAAGGAGGGATGATAGGGAGGAACCGTGCTTTCCCATGAAGCAAAACATACTTTTAGGAGGAAGTGACTGTTGAGCCAGGGATTTTGTAGAATACAGTCATTCCTGTGAACTGCCCTGACTGTGGGAAGTGGAAAAAAAGATAGGTTTTGACAATCTCTGTAACACTTGCAGGGTGTAGTTGGTAAACTGGAGGTTTATGAGGAATTTACAAGGCATGCACATTAAGTGGAGCTCTGCACTGCTTCCTGCTGGAGGTCTAAATTCATTGAAGGCACTTTATAAACTGGTACATTTTTCCAGATGCAAAGATATAATAATTTACTTTATATTTAGGTTAACTTCTGTTCTAGATACCTAAGATCAAAACCAAACTAAGAATATAACATTTGAATGGTTGTAGTGGCTCTGACCAGAGGGTAGACCTAACAGGCCGTTTCTTCTCCAAGTGTCCCAAAGCACATGCCAATGGAAAGTACAGGAAAGAGCAAATTTCTACAGATAATCCCTCATCTTGACCATTTGGTTGCTGAAGTTATTCAGCAACTGAGCCAGAAGTTGGCTGTGTATTTAGAAATTCTTAGATAATTTCTTTTCCGTTGCTTTGTCTAATCTCCCCATGGACCCATGTAAATCTGTATTAAACATCCAAAGGAAAGAGACCATAGTAGCAATTCTTTTACATGCTATACAAAACCCTATTTTGATTATGGCATGTCATGCCCACCACATGACAATAAGGGATGACATCATTTCATTCAGAGTACCTAGGAAAGTGAAATTATATTACTGTGCCTGAGGTGCATCTTCCTGTAATCCTCAGGATTCTTGCCTGTCTTTACCTAAGAATGTAGCTTTTCTTCTCTCACAGCCTTTCAGAACACGTGTGTGTACAGGAATGAACGCACAATTGCAACCTCCTCCCACCCTCAATTTGCTGATATTCCTAAAATATATTTTGGTTTAGAAAACTAAAAAACCCAAGAAGACTGACAAGGTAAGCATGCCAAGAAATAAAGGAAAATTTACTCTCCAGTAAAACTGCAGCTATTATCATAATGCATATTCTAAGATGTCCCGTATTTTTGCTGAATGTATCAGCTTGTGTAACTCGTTAGGCTCCCATTCATTATGGAAATAGACCAGTAAATTACAGCTTTTGCAAATGCAATCATTATAGCTGTAACTTACAAAATATATTAAGCCCTTTGATCTTTGTCAGAGAACATATCATATACTTTTAAACACATTGCTCGGAAATGGTAATTCAAAAACGATAAACGTTACATTCACAGCTTTAATGCATATATTATGCTGTACATTTATATCAGAAATAATGTCCATATTCTGTCTATTGCAAATTATTGCCTTAAATTTCAGCTGAACAGAAAAAAAATTATACTGCAAATTGATAAAATATGAATTAAAATTGTCACCAATGAATACCTATGGGCTTTTGCATTACTCAAGACTATGATCTCAATAAAGCTAACTTTTTTTCTAGTGATGAGGTATTGCAAATTGAATATTTTGACTCTGATTTTGCTTCAGTGTACTCTGTAGTTCAGTATTTTATACATCCAGCTTTAGGCAGATTAAATGGCACTGCCTTATATAAGTAGATAGAAAAAAATAAAAAAAAAATATTACTATGAACAACAGCCCTGGATTGTTTGCTGTAATCCTCACCTGAAAGGAGCAATGGTTCTGTCCAGATATTTTGATTTATCCATTCAGTTGTTGTGCACGAACTTCTAGTATTGGTTCACAAAAGATTTCATAAAATGAACAGCTAATATAAAAAGTGGCTATTTTCCCAAAATAGCATAGCCTGCAGATTTCAAGAGCAACCACTACTGCTTATTGCTTATAATTAATATGACATCACTGATTACCACTTATAAACCTTTTTTTATGGGAGCCTAAGCCTCCTATATTATGCATAACTGAGCATATGGAATCTTAGATCATTTTTTGCCTTCTGTCTCTGAAAATTTTCAGAAGAAAGAAAGCTAGTCATATTTCATTATTCTGTGTATGTAGCAGGTCTGCTTTCTTGGCCAGGAATCTGAAAATGTTTTCTAAGAGGACTTACCTAGCAGCTGTGTTGACAATTCTATTTTTGAGTGCAACTTCTAGAGAAAGATGAGGTTTTCACACCTGTGCCTCTGGAGCTCACTTTTTGGAAACAACTGTGCTTTGCATTAATTTTGCAGCAAATACCATTCAGTACAAAGAAAAAACCCAAAGTTTCCCTTTCTAGCACAGACTGCTAAGGAAGAGCAGTCTGTGCTGTGAGGAGAAAGTTTTTCTATGAAGGCTCTGGACAGAACATGAAAAATTAGTTAAAGGGCACCTTTTGGTGCTGCAATGTATGCCTTCATTGCTGTTTGGAAAGTTTTATTGGGACAAACTCATATAGCTCAGTTTCAATCAAAGTGTTACCTCATTACTATGCAGTTAACCATTTCTGGACTTTTAAAGAACAACATCTACCTGGAGCAGACACTGTAGACCTAAAAAAAGAACAAGTGCCTTCATAACTGTCCTCATGATTTTACAGTAAAAGGAGCATTTCCCGTTTGGTGTGCAGAACCTGGAGTGTGAGTGACTTGGTCCTCAATATCAAGGATATGTTCTGTCCTCTAAATACTTCGGCAACCTGTGTGTGGATGGATCTTCCCCTAAAATTAAGGCAAGATCCTAAAACCCTCCCACCCCATAGCAGCTGCAGTGGTGCAGGGGCTGGTGGTGTGTACAGAGGCTGTTGTCTGCCTGCAGAAATAGCTGGAATGTCAGAGCCACCTCACCAACAGAAATTCTATTGGACATCTGAGAATCTTACTGATCATTTCCTCAACCAGTGAAACGTTCGTCCTAGAAATCCATTATGTGAAGGCTGCAAATCTACAGAGTGCATAGATTTAATGGAGAATCAAGAAGTCAGCTTCTCTTTTTTGTGAAGCTGAGTTATGGAGCATTTTGACATTTGCCAAAGCTTTATTGTCAAGTCAGGTGAAAGATGCTTTTGTCTATGCAGTCCCCTTAATACCCATGACAACAAGGAGAGTTTTTTGATAACACCTGAAAATAAATCAGTGTATCTTTCAAAGTAACATCATTTATCCTGTTTTTAAAGGGAAATAACTCAAAAACATGAAAAAAGGAGCAAAAATTCCTTGTACAATCTCAATCTCATGCCTATGTACTACACACTATAATGTTTAAGATCTATAATCATGTTTTTCCACCATGTCCTTGAATCGTTCAGAGCTCAAGATGATGGCTGCTTTGCAAATGATGCAGCTATTCAATACTTATTTTTTTTCTTTATTGTTTAGAGATTCCATAAGTCCTTTATTGTACACTACAAAACTGTCTCAGCCACGTGGAGCGTAGTATTCATGTGGATGAAGGAAATAATGCTGGCTGCTACTCCACTTTCAATTGATGTTTTTATTATGATTGGGTGTGAATGATTAGTTTTAATTCATTTTTATAGAAGTGTTTGGAAACAAAGGCTAAAAATCATGTCTTCCACATTTTTTGCAGGTCTTTAGGAAAAACTTTGCCAAAAAATTAATTGGTAGAACTTGAAATGAATGAATACCTATTTGGAATAACTTGAGGAAAGAAAAGCCCACTTGTGGCAAACGTGGCCAGCAGATGCAGTGCAAAGTCTTCATTCTAAGCAATCATCTATGTTACCACATTGAATGTGTTTGATGAAGGGGGCTCTCCAAGAGGGTAAAAGATTGATTTTCAGTCTGACTGACAAGTATTAAAAACATTAAAAATTTATTTTTAAGTGCTAGTATATCTTTCCAGAGAAATACAAAAGACACAAAAACTTTCCCTGGTGATCAAAATATTCCATATAACTAAAATAAAACATTTCCTTTTCATGCTTATGTAAATGAATTGAGTTGTTGAAAAGTGTTCCTACCCGAAATTAATGTAAGAAAAGCCAGCATTTTACCCAACAACTTTGCAGTCTAAGCTCCCTCACCGATGCACATCAACTCAAGATCAAGTTCACCTCTGCCAGAGAATGCCTTAAGTTGGAAGACAATAATCACCATGCCAAGGAGAAGGAAGGAAGGCTTTAAAACGAAGTTAGAAGTCTTGTCACGAGTGGTGAAACACACCAGTTTTATGGTTTTATTTATACGGTTCAGCTGGAAAAGGATGGCTATGATGTGACCACCTCAAACAGCCTCCTAGTGTGAGTCCTGAAATAGGAGAGCTTTTAGCTCATGCCTATGATCTGCCTGGCAGAAGGTGTTATGTTTCTAAGTGATTGCTAAAGCCACTAGCTTGGAGTGCATTCTGACCTGGGCTTTTTTTGGAGCTCTTCCCCTTCGTAGAAAATTAATTACATGCATACTGAGAACACACAATGATTCTCCCATGCGATGAGTAGGAGAGTTGTTGAAGCCAAAGAAATACCTGTGTTTAAACGTGAGCTCCTGGGAGAGTCAGGCATTCCTTCCACATTCAGGACTACAACACAACTGGCTGTCTAGGCCACTTGCATCTGAGGCAGGATTCAAAGGTAGAACCGAGCCTGACTTTCCCATAGCAAGTTTCCCATGTTATATAAAGGTTATATCATGCTGTCAATTGTCTTATGTAAAAGTGCTAATTATACTAACAATGGTATGAATTCAACTGTTATTTGCAAAAAATGCAGGGGTGAATATGCTCTATTTTTTCCCTGGCAGATTTACGTTTTTCTTTAAAAATTATTACCTGGAGGCACCCCTAAATTAATTACAGGATCTCTTTTGCTCTTTTACGATGATTTGTGCACTTCAAAACAGTTTGCTGATTTTCTTATTTGCATATTTGAATCTGTGTCAACTAACTTTCCTGTGGGTTGGAGAAATGCTTAAGATTGGATTGTGGGGGAGTGTGTCATGCTCAATATGTGGTAAACTAATGCTCGGCTTTGACCACAGCATAGAAGACAGTTGGAGCAATCCAGAAGAAATGAGGAATGTGTAACATTTATAACACCCTTCTGATCCTACCTTGGGGTAGGACTACTTGGGGTAGGTTGAATTGAGTGTATCTCTCATGTACCTTGCACACCCTGAGATCTTACATACAGATCTGTCAAAACATT
This sequence comes from Peucedramus taeniatus, assembly GCA_013400575.1. Classification (NCBI taxonomy): domain Eukaryota; kingdom Metazoa; phylum Chordata; class Aves; order Passeriformes; family Fringillidae; genus Peucedramus; species Peucedramus taeniatus. The sequence goes on along the minus strand of WBNO01002408.1, from coordinate 20,362 downwards.
TCTGCACAGTAAACATACAAACCGTGTCTAACTTTTCACTAATACAGGGCACTGACATGTACTAACAGTTTGTTTTTTGTAGTGGGCTGCTAAGACACTGAGCTCTCTATTTGTAGGTTGTTATAGAGGGGTCCACTTGCATCCTGTCCTCTGGCGGAAGAGGCTGGGTGATAGCACTTAACACTGTTACAATATACACAAACACTGCTCACCCGCTGTGAGCACAAGCAGTGTCAGAGCAGCATCATTCGGCCGGGGATGAGGAGGAAAAGGAAGAAGAAGGAATGACAACGTGGGAGAGGTAAAACAGGAAGGGAGGCTGGAGGAGCACACAATGCCAGGTACGACAGGCTGCGTACACTGGCCCAGACCCAGAACTAACACTGCAGCTGATGTGACACCACAGCAGTATGGGCACCTAATAATTTCTGCCTAAATTTGAAAGTATCTTGAATTATGATAGCCTCATGACACTGCTCTGTGGCTCCTTACTGATAAGTCAGTCTGAAAGATCATGGTCTCATTTCTTCTGTTGGGCCTTCTTCACTTCCTCCTGTGTCTGACATCTCTCTCTCCATACTTGGGACAAATGATCACACTTCTCTACAGTATTCATAAAAAACACTGCAATATCTTTTAAAACTGTACGTTTGGTTTTGCTGTCAGATACTTTACAGAATATTTTTCTCTCTCCCTAACCCAAGACCAATTGACCTTGCAGGAATTTTCTTCACTTCCCCCAGTTTTTGCAGATGCTCATTTGCAGAAAGGAAATTTATGGTTTTGTTCCCCTGCCCTCCTCTCCTAGGTTGGCAGGAATTATCCAGGTCAAGGACTATCTTTCTTGTTTTCTCATTCTTTGTGTGATGCACAGAAACACCTTTCCTTTTATTTTTCCTTTAAATGATAGACTAGTCCTCATTCTAGCTTGTCAGCTCAGGTATTTATGTGTGCAACAAATAATAACGGGGAAAAAGTATTTAAGGGGTCCAGTCCAACCCTGGTACTATAGAGAGCAGTACTGCCGAGGAGTAGTACCTTTTTGACGTCTCGCTAGGCTAGCAGGCAATATGTAATTTTGGGTCTAGGAGCAGCTGGATTTGTGGTGAGGAGGAAGTTTTCGGGGCTGAGGGTGCTTTTCCTTCCTTCTGCCAGCAAACAGCGATCCACGCCAGGATTTGCTTTCTACTACTGTATTCAGTATTTCGGCGATGCAATGTGTAGCACGTTTCTCTGTGTATGTGTGCGTGTGTGTATATGTGTATGTGTGTGTGTGTGTGTGTGTGTGTGTGCGCGTGCATGTGCGGCTCACCCTCGCTGTGTCTTGTCTCCAGGATTTCTCCCTGCCTGGCTCCGGAGGCTGCTCCAGCGCTGCGCGGAGCAGAGGTTTCCCCGGCTCCCGTAAATACAGGCACACGCATCCAGCGCACCACACGCACGCACACCACACACACACACACACACAGAGGCACACAGGCACGCTCCGAGCCGCTGTCCAGTCCATCCCCACGCCGGCTGCTTTCCCCACCGTCTCCATCCAGCCTGGCAGAGGCGGCAGGCACAGCTCCGCGGCGGATCGCGCTGACGCTGCCCCGGGACTCCGCTCGCAGCAACGCGCCCGCGGTTTCAATCTTCATAAGCTACAGACAGAATTTACCATCTTTTTTCCTTTGCCTTTTTTCTCTTTTCTTTTGGTTGTAGGGTATCTGCCACACATTTTGGTTTGGTGTTTTTTTTCTTTTTTTCTTTTTTTTTTTTTTTTTCCCTTCTGGCGTGGGGCGATCGCTCTGCATTCTGAGAAGGAGCCGGAGGGACAAGGCTACCGCTCTCCTGCCCCCGCCGTGCGCGCATGTGTGTGTGTGCGCGCCCATCTCCCCCCCGCCTCGCAAAAGTTTGCCTGGGCGGCCGGGGGGCTCCCGGGCCGCCGCCCC
>WBNO01002408.1:0-18283 GCA_013400575.1 Peucedramus taeniatus | reverse complement strand
GAGCGCGGCCGGGATCGCGGCGGTGTGTGCGCGGAGAGGAGCGGAGCGACGCGGCTCTGCCGGCCCGGGTGGCACCCGGGGGCTTCCCGGAGGAGCGTGTGTGTGCGTGTAGATAAAGATGAAATAAATACAGAAACTAAGGGGGTGGGGGGTAAATAAAAAAGGGTGAGGATGACGGGGACGCAGGCAGGCTCAGCTGCGTTTCTGTTCGCTGGCTGAAACTTCTTGAGAGTTGCGGCCGGGCGGCGAGAGGCAGCGGGCAGGTCCGCAGTGGCGGCTGTCCCCGCGGCCGCCCTGTGCGGGGGGGAAAACTTTGCCCCCTGCCCGCGGGCACAGGGCGTGAAGGAGGCGGTGGAGGAGGAGGAGGAGGATGAGCAGGGCAGTCCTGCTCCCCTCCGCACCCCTCCGCGGCCCCTGTCCGGGCGGGTCGCCCCTTGGAGGCGCCGCCGGGCGCCTCCGCCGCAGCACGGATCGAGCAGAGGCACCGGCTGCCGGGGAGAGGCACCCACACACATCCACGCACACCCGCCCGGCAGCCCCGGCAGCTTGTTACTTGGCTCTTCCGTCTGTTGAAACATGCCTACAACAGGTTATATCGCAATCCGCCTACGAAGGTGTTGGGAACAATTTTTTGTTGTAATTCTATTTCCCTACTTTTCCATACAACCTTACCAGTGTTACATCTTTCAGACTGAATGAATAAAAATACGTTTGGGGCTGAAATTCATTTAGCAGTCAGAAAGCGCCACAAAAAGAGAGCTATTATACGTGAAGATATGAGCCGGGGCTGCTTAAATAGGACTGCTTGAGCCCTCAGAAGAGGTTTATGCTTTGCCACTGGCACTTTGCTGTTAGCTCCTGCTATTTGTAGAGTGAATTAGATGCTCCTCGGTTTGCTTGCTTCCTCTTGAAAGTTGGAAGCAGTAGATTTATCTTCCTTGAGGTGAAATAATGCCACAGTTATTCACTGTGCAACATTTAGCGCTTTACATGAGGAATGATAAATGTAGAAAATCTCAGGACAGCGAGGCTGTAGTTCACAGAGATACAGGGAAGGTTGTTCCATGTTGCACCTTCATCCCTCAGGCTTACTGATTCTCTGGTCTTTCTGTGCTTTTTCATGTAATTTATATTCAGGTTGCTCACCAGTTATATGAAATCATGAAATCTCTCCTGTGAGCCACAGATCCTTTGAATATGTAGTCATGCTTTCCCCTTTGCTCACTGTTACACCAGCTGCTTTCAGACAGAATGGTAGGGTATCCTCTGTTCCATTAAAAAAGTAATTCTAGTAAATTTCAGACTTCTAATAACTTTGGGTAAACACTTGTTGCTTTCAGCTCACAGAGAAGTTTTATTGTTTCATGTATTTTCTGAATGTACAGTGCAAAGTCGACATGCAATTTTTTAGTAAGCCCAGCATTTACAAGTTTCTGTTGACGTGTATCAGTACAGGAAGACCCAGAGTAATTAAATATTTAATAGTAGTTCGATCCAAAATTATTCCACAGTTTCCTGCTAAGTTTCATAAGTAAATCTGCTTTTATGATTAAGTACATGATTTATGGAGGTGTGAGTTATTTTTTCTGAGCTTCCTGTTGAAGTAGTTAGGGTTTTTTGTGGTTTATCTTCCTTTTTGCTAGTTGGTGTATCAACTTTTGGGCAGTTCTGTTTGTACCTGTTCAAGTGAGTTGTTGTAAGACTAGGCTTGCTTTAAAGTGTGTTTCTAAGTATGTTGTTCTTGTACAGTGCTGCAAGGTGGGGCAATAGGTGTTCATGCAGCATGGGCTCTTGTTAATGTTAAAGCTCCGTATTTGCTACCTGGTGCGATGATGGAAGTGTAGTTAAAGCAATCAATGTACAGGTTTGATAAGCTTTTTTCTTCTTCCTTTTTTTTTTTTAATCTGTCTTTTTTCCATCATCCTGACTTGGTTAAGGAAGCAATTTGTTAGTGTTACAGAAGTGTAGTCTGTCAAAGGCCTCATATTTAAGGAGTTCAAAGAACTTTATTACAGCCATATTTTTGAGCAAACATTGTGTTTTCAAAAGATTTTGCATCAATATCTTGATAATATGATGATGAATAGTAATACACTGCATGGTTTGTATGTTTTTATTTAACAGTAGTCATGTTTTTTGTTGTCATTTGTTTGAAAGCTGTTTTCTAGCTACAACTGTTGAAATGGTAAACTGAAGATAGTGTGTATGTACTGAGGCAAAGTGTGTATGTACTGATGTAAAGAGCTGTGAAGAATCTGATAAATTATAGAGGCTATGGACATAGAGGGATCTCTCTCTGTTGAATGGAACTGCAATGCAAGAGACTTGTTAGATAACTTCTGTAGCGTTATTTATACTGTCACTCACTTTTGCACAGAGACGGTTGAAGTTACAGATGAAAAAAGTTGTCAGTTTTTGCTCTGTAAGGTAGAGTTTTCCTACAGTATTTTGTTGCACATGAAATATGTTGAAGTTGTCAGTAATGTGACTACAGTTTTTCACTGTACTTTTACAACAATGCTAAATTGTTCTATGTGATTGTATTGAACATATTTGTAATCACTCTTCTGTTTCTGACGTCTTGTCTAATAACCACTTTCTGGTGCTGTCACCTTCACTGGAGTACAGCACATAAAATTGTTTTCTGGCAGTTTAGTAAAGTAAGTCCTCAATAGAGGAACTTTACCTGGGAATGGGGGGCAGAGGAAGAAATTTTGAAGTATACTTGATATGCTGCTGCAGGCTTAATTCTGTGCATCAGTCACATGCAGGGCAGGTTGCAGGAGCTTGCAGTGTGTGCTGGGCTGTCCTTATAAAGGGCTCCTCTCTGAGAGCTGCTGTGGAGTATCCTGTGTGTTAAAAAGAGTTCTACTGTGAGACTCAGGTTGCCATGACCCAGCATTCGTGAGTTTTAGTGGAGGTCCTGAGGACTTTGCAGGAAATGTTTTGCTGTAGGAAAATCTGTCATTTGAAAGTCAACACACAAGAGAAAAATCATAGAGCATATCTTTTGGCAATACTTGTTTAACTCCAACTGTGCCTTCTGAAACTTATGTCGTCTTAGAGGAAGCCATGAAAAGGAAATGTCAAAGTTAAAGCTGGATTGTACCCTTGCCTCAGAATTTTCTGAATGAAAGTGAATGTCTGACTGTTTAAAGTAGTGGATGTGTCTGCTTTGTGCCTTTCCACTTCCAAGGTGAAGGGTGTGGGGGTTTTGTGTGTTGTGGTTTTGCTTGGGCTTTGGTTTTTTATTTTGTTTGGGGGGTTTTTACTATTTGCTGAATAATAGTTTATTCAGATAAAGACTAGAACTGTTCTGGTAAAGCATCCAACAGTAAAGATGTTGAATTCTAAATGCTGCGTAAGAAGTATGTGAACTTTGTTCTCCTGCACAGATGATGGACGAGGTGAGATTCTGGCAGCACAGTCACCATAGTCAAAGTAACTGAAATGAAAGCAGAAGCAAACCCTTCATTTTGAAGGTCAGGAGTCACTTGAAAATTGTGCTTTGATGAATAGGCTTTATACTGGCATAATACAGAGGCGTTGACTGAAGCGAGCAAGCATACGTAACACAGTTGCTTGTAGCTCCTAAGTGGTAATAATAACAATGATAATACTAATAATACTACTACTAATAATACCTCAGTTGTCACCCATGAAATGGAGCTATTAGTCCATGTCAGATGTTCCCAAGATATTCTTTCTGAATGTTTTGCTTTTGTACTCTAAAATGCAGTAATAGGTTGACAGAATAGGGAAAATCCTCCTGACTGAGTCTGTATCCAAGTACTTGTTCATTAATACCTTCTTTTACTGTTTCTCTGCTGCTCTCACTGAGAGCTGTGTGAAGAAAGTGCCTGTAGACCAGGAGGTAGATGGGGATTCACAGACAGACACCTTGTGTGGTTGCCTCAGTGGTGTTAAAAAATAAATAGCCTTGTTAAAATAAATACTATATTCAGTGCAAATTTGTGAAGTCTGTTTTGGGCCTTAAGACATTAATTCACTCCTGATTTCCATGATGGCAGTGAAGATGGACATAGAATTTCATCTAAACTTTATACTTCCTTTTTGTTTTAGCACTCTTGTAGTTGTATCCTCCACATTGTGTGTGCCCCCCTCTGTTTGCAGTTGCAGTAATTGCAGCATCAAGAGTCTCTCTGGTCACCTCTCCTTATGGCCTCCCTTATTTTCCAGTTATAAGTGCATGGTGCATGCTAATAAATTGGGATGTGCATGTAGTTAGGAGGAAGTGCAGCTTCCCTAAGACCTGTCTTTGCTGTCACTTCTGTACATATTTATTGGTTTGTATGTGACTGATGCCATTAAAGGGAATACCACTTATGTATGCACATCTAAAATCTAAAGGTGATGTTTGTAAGATCAGGGCCTTTAAGAAGAAATAGCATGTTTTTAATGCTTATAAATAATTCAATTTTGAATGAGAATTTTATATCTCAGCATCTGCAGTTTCCAGTGTGACTTTATGCTAGAGTATCTTGGAAAGAGAGACTTTAAAATAGAAAAGGCAACGCTTTAATAATTAATGTAATTATGAACTTTAGTATATTGTCTCTAATAATCTTTTCTTTCTGTTGTCAGTCTGATTTATAATCAAAAAACATACCTAAAGATACAATATTTTCTACACTTCTAAGTGCTAATGTGTTAAACTGTTCTAAAGCTGTATTAGTACTTGTTTCATCGTATGTTGTGAAATACTCCTGAGACTGGATGGTGTTCAGACACCAGAGGTCAAGCACTATGTTAAAAGCTCAGACCATTCTTTTTTATATTACTGCAATAAAGAATATATTCATTTCATTTATATTACCACTTGGCTCTCATAAAAGGTCAGTTTCAGCTGAATGTACAATTACTTGCAAATGGCAAATCTTATAACAAGCGATCAACAATAAAAGCTTTTCTGGGTAATTTGTCTTTAAAACTACTACCTGCCATTTCTTTTGAATGACTTGAGCATCTTGCAGTATCACTTGGAGATCTCTGTCTTATTCCCAATGATACATGTAAGAAAACTGTGCATACTAATCCTCCTTTCTGCTTAGTAAAGTAAAAATGCATAATTACATTAAAATTTCTAGTTGAAATAACAGGCTTGGTGCTTAAAACTCCATTATGGTATCAAAGTATCAGCACTCCCATTACTAGCAAAATGAAATTACTTTTCTAGTGAACTATGACTGTATGCCCCCTTTTATACCTGGTTAATGGGTGCTATCTCCCTGTGAAGGGAACCCACATTCTGTGGTTCTGACTGTCCATGCTACCAGGCATGATTATTTTAGCAGTTTAAATATGTGTAAAAGAATTAACACTTCTTCAGAAATTCCTAAGAACAGCATATAAAGGTTGGTGTTTAAAGGCAAAATTGTTATTATGCTAAAGAGAGAGAATACATTATAAGATGCAAAAGGAATTTAAAATGTGTTGCAGATGGCAAGAAAACATATGCTGGTAAAATTCATAGCACTTTATTCCTCTGTATGTAAAAAAGGCCAAAAAATCTACTGAAACCAAGAGTTGCTTTCTTCACTACTTATTGCTCTAGAGCTCCAGCACACATCCAAAAAAATGAACTCCCCTAACAAGAACATTTCTAACTCTTGTTATAGTAGGCTGTCACAAAGAGCATCAGCTCTTTCTGATGAGTTTCTTTTGGCTAACGTGACCTTTTCCTTCCAGCAAAGTGGAACAGCAGCACTTTGTTCTGTTGAGCAATTGTGGAACACAGAAGACACGTGGCATTTGGAGGCAGGTGCTGCCAAAGATGTGCTGGAAGAGGTTCCCTCTGACTGCACAGGTGACAACGATCTGGATCCTACTGTGACATCCACCCAGCAGAGCCAGTCTCTGTGGGCAAAGTCAGGGGTTGTGGGTAGTGCTGGGAGGATTGCTGTCCCTCCAGCCACTGTGAAACCTGAATGTGCAGGGAGAGGCTCTTCAGCACAGCCCCAGCTCTGAGGTGGGGTGGAAACCTGCTGGCCACCCGTCCGGGTCCTGATTTTCAGGGTTGGATACAGGATCTGCTTTCAGTGCACCAAAAAGAAGCAGCCAGGGCTGATACTCCTAATGCAAACAGCAAATTGCTCTCCAGCTCATCTGGCCTGTGAGGTCTGTCACCTTTTGCTTCTAATGGCCTTTTAACTGTGTCTCCAGCTGAGCAGCAGATGTAAAGGGTACCGAGCATCTCAAGCTGGTTTTTTTCCTCCTGAAAGAAGCATTTCTACAGATGCTCGACAAACAGTGGAGCCTTGAACCTGCTCACTGACCTGTTGGGTTTAAAATAGCAGGGCAGATCTCCCCAAAATAAGTGGAAGTGTTGACTGCCTTTAACAGGTGCTGTGCAGTGGCATTAAATAAGTTTGGATGCAGAGTAACACATAGTATCTCTGTGTGTGCATGTGTGTACATGCATAGGTGAAGTTACAGCTTTTACCTGGAGTGGCTTCAAATTCACATTTAAGGACTGAAAGAGCTAGAGAAGTTGCTCATTACCAGAAGAAGTGCTTGCAAACCAGGTTGAAACTTTGTTTTATGGGCGCATCTGACCAACACCTGAATGCAAACACAGGCACAATAAAAAACTGCACAGGAATCACTTCATATATGTCAGGAAGATCAAAGGCTAAGTCTACCATGCTAATCCCCCTGTATGGGAAGTCCAATTAGTTCAAGCTTGATGCTTGACTAAGTAGTAGGTCCTATAACCTGCCTGGTAAGTCAAAAGTTAGACTTCTCTGTTGCCAGAAACTGTTTCTTTCCAGTCTGTGCAGCTCTTGATGTGTTTATAATGATAGCAACATATTTATCTGATGTTTTTAGCCATGTCCCCTTGGCTCCTGTGTTGAGTTTCTAACATGCTAGGGACTGTAGAATCATCTTTTTTGGCATTTGTATGAGTTGGCCTTGGAGGGAAGCCAGTGCATGGGGTGAGGCTTTCGTACATCTTGGTATCAGATTGTGATGTGCTGGAATGGGAGGATGTATGTGGGTACTGCTGTGGCTGGAGAAGTGTGGAGGTATGTGGAAGTACTCCAGACATGGCAAAATGTAGTCTGTAAATACCTCACTATGGTTCTCATGTCAAGTGTCTGTGGATGGCTTTTGAGTTATTGTTGGTATCCCTTACGACCTTGGAGTTTGTCTTTGAGAGCAGTAATTAATACAGGAAACTAAAATGTCTTTCTTAAACAGGATTTATGTTTTAAGAAGTGAAGCATAACAGTGGGGAACAGATCTTTATGTGCAGTTATCCTACTGAAAGTACGACCGTGGTGACTGAAGATCGCATGGTCAAGGAGGCTCTTGTCATATACTGTGTAAAACTCCTGTAAGTTCTTTTCAGTTCAGGATTCAGGTTTCCTGTCTTCAGGAGATGTTTCTCTGAGATGCTGACCTGAACTGGAAAACAGATCTGATAGCAAATCCACCAAAAACCATCTTGAAGCTGCTCAAGATGTATGTGGGAATGTGGGAATACCTGAAGTCATGATGAGAGCATGGGGCTCACAATCTGATGGTGTCCTTCAGGTAGATGTCTTACAATTCTATTGAAACTGCTTGAGAAATATTGTCCATCTTTTCTCACGTGTCACCGAAACGCAGTGTGGCAGTAGTATTATGTTCTTAGCAGTTCAGAAGAAATTAGCCAAATTCTTGGCTATTATCCCCACTTCTGTTCTTGCCTTTACAAGCCATACTAGCAAAATCATCTGTTCTCCAAAACTGATGGAGCTGAACACTTGCCTGGGATGACGAAAAGTACTGAGAGGACTTTACTAACTTAGGGAAACTCTTGTTCATTACCGTGTCAATGTGAGATAGTTAATGTGGTCAGTTCAGTGGGTGTCTGCTGATTTTATGGCTTGTTGAATTTGGGGATTGGGAGGCAAATAGATGAGGTTGTTAGACCTCGTGTTTGTATACTGTTATTTATCGCTGTTTTCATGTTTCAAATCTTTTCTACACCTGAGGGTGCCCATTCCCAACTCTGTGCACCTTTGACCTTACAGTTGTGCTCACAGTAGCACTGAAATAGAGATGGTTAAAAGCAGTGGCAAAATGCTTCTTTGTATGTCCTAAGTATCCAATTGTCAGCCATCAGACTTTGGATGTTGAACAATTTCTAAATGCCTTCCAGTTTCTAAGTAACCTTGTTTTTAAATGAGTGCCTGTCCTTAAGAAGCTTAAACAGTGCAGTGACAAATCAAAGGCAAGTGCTGATGAACAGCAGTGTCCAGTGGCTCAACCTGATCTGTTTTCTGTCTTTTCTCTTAAACTGATGTAGTGTTTCAGAGGGAAAGGAGCTGTGAATAAAAACAGCAACTTCATATTCTTTAGTTACACAGAATTGATTCACAGCATAAACACAAAATATGAATATTTAGTTCTCTGATATTAGCTTTTTGGCTTTACAACTTTAACATATAAGTTAATACTGCATATGAGAAATTTAGGCTCCTTGGATGAGAATAGATATATATCATTTAATCTGTCAGCACTATCTTTGTTGTAGAGAAATATGGAAAATACCTCTTGAACAGTTTCTCACTCAGGCAATTTTCCCTTTAACCAGTTAGAGTTATTATGAGTTACAATATTCTTATCTGGTCCAATCTTTGCATAGCATGCATATATTTAAAACTGTTTGAAAAATTTGATGCCAAACATGACTCACAGTAAAACCTTCCTTAATAAAACAGTTTTATTTTTTGAAGTAGTCTATCCTTGGCTAGCAGTCCTGTTGCAAAATAAAGTAGGGAGGACAGGTAATGCAAATCAAAATTGAGAAGTAAGTTGTGTTGGCTCGACCTAGAGGTTTACGTGGTTTTGAGCAGAAAATCAAAATCTAATTTAAACATGAAAGTATTTAAAATAATGGTTCAGAGGATGTTTATTGAATTGGTGACAAGCAGGAGCACTATTCCTTGACCATTGCTATTCCAAGAGATGTTTTTGTGCTGACTATGGCCCGGCAATAAGCACTGTTAATAGAATACCTGGAACATAACTAATATTCACTGATTAAAGACAAACACCTGTATTTGCCATGTAGCATGGCTGATGAAGTGGAAGGACTCCCAGAAAGGACTTCCTGAAACTGAATGCTGAAACAGTGATTAGCTTGTTCTTAAAGCTGATCTTCAGAAGTCCTGTACTGTTCTTTAAATGAGAACTCCAAAGCCTCTTTCTTCTTTAATTACTGAGACAGCATACTAAAAGCCATGTGTGAATTGATTGTAGTCAGATTGGCTCTGAGGCACATGCATGCTTCTGTTTTTAGTTTTTTTGAGTTAAAGACCCCCCAAACCTGATTTTTGCCTATCTGTGTCCTTTGAATGCAGCCAGTGGAGAAATTTGATTGAGAATTATTTGGGGGGGGGGGGGGGTGTTTTCAAAAGTAAATAGAGCAGTAAATTATCAAAATTCAAAATTGCAATTTAATTGTGAGAAACACTGAAGAAATGCAAGGAAGGAACAGTCCTATCTCCAAAGAGCTTCCATTTTATATTTATGTCAGTATTTCTTCATGAGACTTACAAAATCATAATGTCTTGGTTATGTACATACTGTTTAAACCTTTCTCTGTTACATAGACATCAAACATAATACAAATAAATCTGCTGCTTATTTTTTTAGTTGTCCTTCTAAAAGATGCCAGCTTCATATCCTGGTGAGATTCAACAGTAATTGATGGAACATTTGTGGATGCATCTTTGTGCCTTGTTAATTAGTAATTTAGAGTTTGAGTTTGCTTTTTAAAGCAGCTCCAGCTGGACACTGTAAATCATTGTCTAGAGCAGAGTCTATGCTCAGTACAGAAACTGGCCAAACCACAAACTCCTTCCACCTCATGTACCAAAATCTGGTTGCTGGCAAATACTTAAACACATAAATACAGATCACTGCTGAGGTAAAGCTTTTTCGTATCTGATGAACGTATTTAAATTGCTCCTGTCACAGTCTGCCCAACAGACTAATTCTGTCTCTTCAACCTAGAGGAATTCATGGAAGTATTACGTCCACAGTGTATGGACATATGTGTGTACATTCATAAACCTCTGTACCCAAACAGCTCCTTACATTCAAAAAGTCTGCTGAGATTGTATCACATTCTGAAGTATATGTAACACTTCACTTATGTATCCATACTTATGGATAACGAGTGGATTACAAATTTGGATTATAAGTGAGGCCCAATTGTCTTTTTAATAGTTGCATAGTTTTCCTGTCATTGTTAGTTTCTTTTCTTCTTTGAGTAGTCTAGAGTTATTTCCATTTTTCAGTGACAGGATGGTTGCTGCCATTACCTCCATGCCTAATGGATCTCCAGCTAAATCTGATTTTGACCAAAGAGGAAACACTACAGAAATTCCATGTCCTTTTCAACTGCAAGAAGAGCAAAAAGCCAACTCAAGATGAAGCAAATTCTACACTTAAGAATGGATTCATCCAGATTTTATTCTGTAATGCCAAAAAAATCTGATATCAGTCCATAAACTTCAGCTGGGTTAAAGAATTATGTGTGTCACTTTGCTATTGATTTATAAATTTGTAGGTTATTTTTTATAGTCCTTTCACCATCATTATTACATTTATTCTACAGCACAGACAATAAACCTTTCTGAAAAGAGTAATGGCATTGGAAAATTAGGATCATCATCATTTTAATGGTGGTTACCTAAGTGCTCATCTTTTTGTTCCATTCTGTGGCTTGCCTGGTGTTTGGAGCCGATCAACCTGTTGCATCCAGTGACTATTCAGATGAGTCATAAGAAAGGACTGATGTAGCAAAATAAAACTTCTCAAAATGGATCTTAAGGTTTCTATACCTTTATGTAAATCCAATGTAGAGATACAGAGGCAAAATCTCAATTAGCTGAAATGGGTAAATATGAGATGAGCTGTTTAAAATTTTCAACAATAAGCATTTTGGGAAGTTGATACTAACTGCTAGCAGCCACATTTTCTGATTAATACATATTTGTATTTTTGACACGCTCATATGAAAGGCAAATTTGTAAACATTACCAATATTTATTCCACAAATATTTGTCTCATTTTTATTTCACCCTGCTGCGATCTGCAAGTACTAATCATTGGAACCCTTTGGAGCAAAGGAACTTACCAAGTTGCATTAGATATAACAGGACCAAAATATTCAAACAAATTTTTGTGGAAAATGTGTCGTAGTCGAATCTAATTTTACAAGTGAGCTGCAGGCATGTCTTTCAACAGTGAGGAGTCAATTTGCAAAGGCGAGTTAAAGAATATATTCTGAACATTTTCTCAGTTCCTTACAGGGAACTTCTCTCCTCTAAATCATTCTTTTCCATTCTGTCCACAACACTTCTTGTTTATGCTACACAGACACATACATACATCTCCATTTCAAAATAAGAAAAAAATAACAGATAATTCAGTTTTTAAAGTTACTTGTCATTGCTGAATTACTTACTGCTTCCTCAAAGTTACGCCATCACTGTTTTTACTGATATAGTCCCTATTTTAGGCAGCTTCCTGCCTTGCAGGATAATTTTTCATATAGGTACTTAAGGTTACAGGGTACAAGGCATAAGGGAACTTAGTCAGAACAACTGAGTAATCAGACAGTGAATGTAATGTAGGAGAAGAACCCTTTGTGTGACTCCTGCTGATGAGTGAGAGAGCTGAGTCCTCCCTTCACCTTTTGAGACATCTTCCAGGCTCCTTTTTGGAGGGATGCATGTGATGCATTGCTTCTTCTTGAAGCAATTCCACTGTGCATAAATAATATTGCATAACAACAAGAAATAATGTGAGAGTGGAGAGGGATGTTTTGCAATATGCACGCAGTGATAGGACAAGGGGCAATGGCTTTAAGGTGAAAGAGGATAGGTTTAGTTTAGATATTAGGAAGAAACTGCTTACTGCGAGGGTGGTGAGACACTGAAAATGTTGCCCAGGATTGTTACATATGCTCCATGGCTGGAAGTGTTCATGGCCAGGCTATATGGGACTTGGAAGAACCTGGTTTAGTTGAAAGTGTCCCTACCCATGGCAGGGGGTTGGAACTAGATAATTTTCAAGGTCCCTTCCAACCGATATAATTCTGTGAACCTATGATTCTCTGTTCATTGAGACAGAGAGGATGTTTTGTGCCTGTTTCTTAGCACATCACTGTTAACTATTGGAAGTGCACATGATTATTATTGAAGTTGAGTTTTGGGTAGGCTGTACTTCCAAAAATGGTTTGATCATTCCTCAAACATGTGCATGAAACAGAAAACATTCTTGGAAGATGTTTTTATTTTCCTGTTAGTGGGAGTGGGTGGTGGTGCAGAACAGTTCCTTCTGTACCCTGAAAAGGGCTTTAACATTTTGTGTTCTATAAATACTTTTTTTTTAATAATAATAATAATATTTTAAGTGTAATTCTGTAAAAACAAACAAAAATGTCCCATGGAGAATCAGCAGCAGAAATCTTGGTGTTATCTGCTAAAGATGAAGCTGTTCTCCTAAAGTGTTCCACTAAGGTTAAGGTGCAAGAGAGAGGTCTTGAACATCCCATGGGTTCTGTCTGCTTCCACTACAAGTTTTATTTTCTTTATGAGCCTAAATATAAACTTGGTACTGGGAATAGTAGCAGCTTTAAAACTTTCTCCTGGGGAAATTGTTTGACTTTTGAAGCACCTTAGAAGGTTGCAAAGGTATTGCTGGCCAACAGGCACAAAATAATTTGATATAAAACTGAGCTCTAGGTTGCTGTTGGAAACCACCAAGATAATAAGTCAGTTTTAGAAAAAAACAGGTTCATTATTTTTTAATTGGGCTGCTCATCAAAAATGCAAGAGGTGTTCCAAATATCATGAAGTTTAAGGAAATTAAGTTCTGATTAATTCCATATACATAACATGATGAATCTATTGATTATACACTGCTGACCCTCACAAGTGAGTTCTTCCTCCTTTTCAAATGTCTTCTCAGGTGAAAAACAACACAAACATCAATTTAAGCAGTGTATAAATATGAAATGAAGTAAGTACTTAAAATGAAACTTTAACAAGACCAAAAGCATTTTGGCAAGATTATTTCAGGGAACAGTTAAAATAAATGAGAACAGCTTTCCTTTGTGATTAACACCATTATATTCTCATTCATTTATGACATTATATTAATTCAGGATATTATATTCATTCAAGACTTACACAGCAATTTTCAGAGGAGCTGTGTAACAGCAAAATGAGAAAAGCAATAAAAGACACAGAACTAATAATACATCTGATACTGAGAGAAAGGAGGATGCAGAGTGGGCTGGGAAAATTGGGGCATATCTGCATTCAGCTTGCTTCAGAACTCTGATGTAGAAAGATGTAGAAACTAAAGAAGCATTTCTTGTGCAGTTACATAGACATAACCGTGACAGAGGAGCTGGATATTTGGTGGAATGCTGATGAGTGGACTTACAAGGCTTTCTGAGATTAGTTTTTTGCTTTCACTTTCAGTACAAATTCTCTCCTTGTTGCCATCAATCCCAAAAATAAATCCAGGATCAAAACTCTCTTTCTAAGAATTTTGTAGTCATTTTGTAGGGGCTTAGTTAGTATTGAACTCAAAAGTGAGTGTGACACTTCTGTCACTTACCTGACTGTGTGTTTGTGAGTGACTAAAAACTGCAGCAGTCTTGTGTGATGTCTTTCTGAAAGTCCCTCCCCTAAGTGTCTTGTCTTTTTCTTCCTTTGTTTCTTCCTTGAACATCTCCTGGGCTTTCAACATCTCTGCAGCCCCCCTTAAGCACATCTCAAAAGGCTTGAAACAGTCTCAAAATGCTCTTGCCTCTGCGAACATCCTGTCAGCAGTCCTTTTCCTCTGTACACAATTACCCTGTTCCATGTGCACAGCATGCTGGGGGATAGTTTATTTCTTGGACTTCTTTTTTTGTTTCATATCAGATACAACAATCTCATCAAGAAATCGTTCTCCTTGGGCACTCATGAGTAGCTGACTCAGTGTCCTCTAGTTTTCACTGACTAGGTTACTAGAATTCTTTCACCTTTATTGTTTCTTTGGTCCTTGCCAGGAGTTAGTATGT
Source organism: Peucedramus taeniatus (assembly GCA_013400575.1). Classification (NCBI taxonomy): domain Eukaryota; kingdom Metazoa; phylum Chordata; class Aves; order Passeriformes; family Fringillidae; genus Peucedramus; species Peucedramus taeniatus. Next base: position 4,185 of record WBNO01002408.1, on the reverse strand, counting down.
AATTTGTGTTGCCTTTATTATAAAGATAACCTGACAGTAAATTTCCAACAGCTTCACTCCATGTTACTTTTTTTGCAGTTGCTTGATCTTTTTGTTGGGGTTTTTTTGGTGTATGTCCATGTCCTGGCTCTGCGTGCCCCCCCTCTCCCTTCCCCTCCTGCTTTTTAAAAATTGCTCTTAGTATTGTGCTTCTGCAACTTTAGATTGTCGTTTTATCCACCAGTTACTGAAAAGAAGATATCATTTAGTGTGGTCTTTCTTATATTTAGCATTTAGCCTCCTTTCATTGAATTTTCTGTCATCCTTTTCTTGGAGCACTTTCTGACTAAAGCCAGTCAAGACTGTTGGATTTTAGAAGGGCCAGGACTTCTTTCTTTGCCCAGAATTTTATTTCCTGAACTATTTATTTTGGAAGATCATTTTCTTGAAAGTTAAGCCATATGCAAGAAACTCCTGGGGATATGGAGAGGAGTCCAGTCAATTCAGTTTTGAGAAGGAACAAAGCAGTGGGGAACAAAAGTATGAGGCACACAAGTTTGCTTCTGCAGAGCTATGTAAAAGTAAGGAAACACAGGATGAGTTTAGCAGTATCTGTTGGAACAAAAGACATAATAACTAAAGTAATTTTTTGCAATTTTTGCATTTGTTCATGCAGCAATTTTGCTTGAATTTGGACAGTACCAGAAACTTGTTTACAAACTCTAATTTTGCAGCTCATCTGTAAGGAGTATTTTATTCTTAGACTGTGGAAGTTAAACTACGTGGAATTCCTTTTTAAAAAAGGAAAACCACTAGCTGTCCATCCATGTTCCTGCCACAGCAGAAACCCCAGGAGTTTTCTGCTCAAGTTTTCATATGCTCATAAGAACTGCAGAGACATCCTTTGTGAGCCAGCCGATGGGGCATCTGTGAGGGCTTCACGTAGGAGAAGGCAACAGCTTCACAGTGGTCCCCTCTCTCTGCTGAGAGTAATTAAAAAATCACGGAATGTTTTTGTGTTTGAAGGCACCATAAAAATCATACAGTTCCAGCCTGCCTTTCTTGGGCTGGGATACCTTCCCATAGACCACGTTGCTCAGAGCCCAAACTAAACTGGCCTTGAACAGTTGGAGGGATGGGGCAGTCGCAGCTTCTCTGGGCAACCTGTTCCAGTGTCTCACCACCCTCACAATGAAGGATGTCTTCCTAATATCTAATCTAATGCTAGATTAGATTAGATTAGATTTGATATTTTGGTTTAAAGCTATTCCCCCCTTGTCCTGTTGCTGCATGTCCTTGTAAAAAGTTTATCTCCAGCTTTTTTATAGGCCTGCTTTAGGTAGTGGAAGGCTGCTATAAGTTTTCCATGAAGCCTTCTCATCTTCAGACTGAACAACCCCAAGTCTCTCAGCCTGTCTTCACAGGAGAGATGCTCCAGCCCTGTGACTATTTTCATGGCTGTGCTCTGGATGTGCTCCATGTCCTTCTTATGAGTCATTACTGTAATGAGCTTCCCTGGCATCTCAAGTCCAGGTGGCTGCACTTCAGGCAGCAGTGCCTTGCAGCCCACCTACAAATGATGTGGTGTGGTCCAGGTGGGTCAGAATGCCCTACCTGACCTGACTTACATTGAGTAACAGCACCTGTTGCCTTATGAAGTAATTTAATAGTGTGTGGAGTAGAAGAAGGTATCGGATTGGTTTGGATTTTGTCGCAGTACGACACGGAATGAACCACACGCACTCGCCTGGAAGTTCTGGGCAAAAAAGAGCAATTTTATTTTCTGACTCCAATATTTATAAAAATCCAAAAGGTGGCAGGGATTGGAGGGTGAAGTTGCCACCTCTCCAGCCACACTGGTCAAACCAAGAGTCCATCAATTTTCTCCTCCTCCAGAAAGGAATGCAAAACAATCACTATTTACATGAAAAGTGCGTGAGAAACTCCATTACGAAAAATGTAAACATCAGAAGGCTTAGAAAAGAACGGGGCGTCAGGATTTGAGTGTAGGCATGACTTCAAGTAAAGATGTTAGGAATGAGAGGTTTATTGCACTTTTTCTTCCTCACTTTTGGAGGAGGGAGAAATATTAATAGCAAACAGCAGTACAGATGTATTTTTGATTCTCAATCATCAGCACTTTGGGAAGAATACAGGCGAAGGACAAAACAAGAAAAAGGCAGCCACAAGATAGAAGTGGCGGGATGTGCTGAAAAGCATTGCCTTTGCCATTCTGCTATAGTCAGAAAAGTCAAAATCCACATCAGAATAGAGGAATGAAAAATGACAGTCTTTTAGACTGAAGCCTGACAAAATTGCAGTGAATATAAATAACTCCAAGCAAAACGCTGATTATCTACCATTTACCGTGATGTTGACTCAAGATGAAAAGTGTGATACTGAATTTGGGGAGTTGAAAATTATTTTTTTTCATTAGCATGGCAATTTTTAATGTAATTATTTCATAATTACTCCATAAAGTTTAGAGTAGAGACATTTAGCACTGCCAGTAGCTTCCTATTGAATAGCACTGAAAAGGAATCAACATAATGAAATACAAAGACAAAATTCATATGAAATTGCCAGAGACTTGGCTTTTTTTGTTTGTTTTGTTTTGATTTGATTTAAACAGATACACGGGCTTTGAGAAAAAAGTTTAAATGCAACTTCAGTCTAAATCAGGACTGAGGAAGCACATAGTGTGTGGCACCACAGGGCTAACTGAGATATTTACTGCTGCTCTAATCTCCTTTACTGGCCTGCACATGGCCAACAGGCACAAACTTTATTTGTTGACATTTTTTATGTTAACTGTGCTTTTAGTAGCAGAGAATAAATCCAAAATTAGGAAAGAAACACCAAAACAGGTTTTTTTAAAGTGTGAATAAAATTCAGTTTAACATAGTAGCATATTGTGACTATAACCTGTTGTAAAAAGTTTTGTATCAGCAAAATTATTCTTATGTTATATTCTGGGGTTAACATTAAATAGTGGTAAGGACTCAAGGACTGAAATTGTAAAATATAAATTGTTCATGATCCTGTATGTAAATAGTGATGGTACTCCTTGCCAGTGTTTTTACCCATGACAAATTTGCCTTTATAATCATGATATAAAAACCCCACATGGTCAAGATATAGCTATTTTAGTAACTCAGGTAGGCAGAACAGCCTGGAGTTTTTTCTTTGGCATCATGCTGTAGAGCAAGGAAATAATTTATTTAAAAATGAAAAATCCACTTACTCATTCTTTACAGAAAGTTGGTAGTTACCAGTGATGCAGATTCTGGACATAAATAAAACATATACACTTAATGAACCAGATATTGTGATGACTGTTGCTTAAAACTTATTTCTTACACTATAACTCATGAGCAGATACTGGTAGAAAAAGCTTTACTTTGAACAGAACCAGAGCTGGATAAAAAACCAGGAGAGAGAAGTCTGTGAATTGGGGCTGAGATGTTGGTTTGATAAAACCAGAGATACTTTGTATTTTTGTATGATGCTAGGGACAAGTAAAAGGGATGGATCCAAAAAGAAATGTACTTGAAAGCCCATTGGCGATAGGATCAAAAGGAAAGCAAATGGGAAATAAAGAGGAGAGTGAGGGAGAAGAGGTGCTCCATAACAACGTGCAGCAGCCTGTGGAGGGAAGTGGAGGTGAAGGAAATGTCATGTGGCAGCTTCCCTTCAGATGTGAGTCTTTAATCTTTTCTTTGCATTATTTTGCACATGAATTCTGTAGAATTTTATTTGCTTTCAAAATTTCACCAGGCACAAGTGCTTGTTGGAGTATTTCTGACAGTATTCCTAGTGTTTGAACTTCATAGTTGTCATTAGTTCCTTCAATAAATATTCCCTGCCATTGCTTTGATTTTCATAATTAGTCACTCTCAATCAAGTACATTTTTCAAGGACTGAAATTGTGAAATATAAATTCTTCATGATCCCATAATGAAAAGAAAATTTTAAAGGTTTTGATTCACAATATATGTTTCAGCTAAGAAAAGAACGTGACTATGTGAGAAAGAACAAAGAGCCAGGCTCCAAGATACTTCCATTTTTGGATCATTTAGGGAATTTTTTATACCTTCTTAAGGTGTTAAAATACCCAAATACTTGAAAAACTTGGAATTGATTTATGAAAGATAGAAGTCTGTATCTTATTTGGGAGGTGCATATTTATTTTATATATATATATAT
>WBNO01002401.1:0-10334 GCA_013400575.1 Peucedramus taeniatus | reverse complement strand
TATAAATTTTTAGGCAATATTAGTAGGAAATTGATTACAACCAACATCCAAGAGGTGAGAAGATACATGTCAGCATTCTGAAATAACCCTGAAAATATCTCAAGAAACTTGACAACATATTTCATCTGAGAATTTTACCTGGATATGAAAACTCATTAAAAGAGAAATGTTTTAATGACTGACAGTCTTAATAAATCAGATACCACAACTTTGAGAGAGTTATTTTATATAATCTTCCATTCTTTTCAAATTTTTTAAATAATTTTTAATGGGATCTTGTATACGCATACAGTAATAAAAATATTGTTTCTGATTAAGATTATTGTTACATATCTTCTGTTTGTTTGTTTGATTGTTTCAAATTTCACTCACTGAAATAGTCATGTATTTTAAAAATATTATTTTAAGGCCGTGTCATACTTTATGACCTAGATCTTTTTTCTTCTTTGGGTTCTATCTGAGAAATATAAGGAAGAGTTTTCACACATATTGAAAAAAGTCATATTCAGTAAATTTTAGAAAGGATTTATGGTTTACTTTTTTTTATTGAAATTAATAATTTTTTTGTCTAATTTCAGTTCCAATCTCTGTAGTCTCCATTTTCTGTAACATTAAACTTCCTGTTCTTTCAGTGTTAGGATACAATTTTTGGAATAATAAGACATGAAAACAAGAATCACCTCTGGAATATTTTTTTTTGTGACAGATAGAAGCATTTTCAGATATGATTTTTGAAAAGATAATACAATGTCTTGATTCTGAATTCAGTTGCTAGGGGAAAACAGCATAATGTTTACAGAACTGAAAGGCTACATTTCAAAACTGTTGTCCATCATGGAATTGAGTACTTTAGTATATATTACAAGGCTATCCACTTAATTTAAAGAAAATAACCTCTTGCTCCCAACTTACCTTCCACACTGCAGGCATGTTACAAGAACACCAGTTATTATCGATTTTTCACTAACCCTTACAAAATCTTAAGTTGTCTTCTTAAATGCTACCAGAAAGTAAATGCTGCCTCCAAGTCATCTTAGATACAATCAAATGCTAGAAGAATTTAAGGACAGCGTACAGCTTTCTAAACCATAGTGCACATAAGTGCATCTGTTTTGTTGCAGGATATCATGATTCAACATTACAAAAAAAGTGTACAAAAGGTAATTTTAATCAGAACTGTAGCTCTTAGCCTTTAAACACAAAAAAATTCTGAAAAAAATTTCATCTCCTTAAGATGATTAAAGAAGTAACTGACACCTCTGACATTCTTTGCCACAGCTGACATCTCACAAGTCATGGAGAATCAAGATGAGAATTTTGCAAATCGTTACTACTGCTTACAAGCTGATTAGACAGCTTGGGCATGGCTTTACCGCATGAGAAAAAAATGTGGTTTTGCACATGTATTAATATAAAAGGTAGATAATACTTACACCGCTTTCATTATTTTGCTTTATGAGAATTTAGAAAGGTAATTAAAAATCATAATAGCATTTGTTAGATACATAATTATGAGACTATCACCATAGATTTTTCTTATAACAGCCTAAAAAGAGCACCAGAAAGAGAGAACAGCATGTCTGCATCACTCTAAACATTCTCATTTAAGTGATTAATAGTCTGTGTGTTTTAAATTTTAAAAAATTTCCAATTGCTGGTTATATTTTTCCCTTCTTTGATNAGATGACTGTCAACATTCAATAGAAGGATTTAAGATTTACTGAGAAGTCCATTACTTCCAGTCTTCTCTGTCAGACATTATTTGAAGATTTGTTTAATTCTCTTAAAGCAGTAACAGCAGTAATCCTGTATTGTCTTGTTGTGTTATGGGTCATTTTTCTAGCATCTAGGAGGACACATAAATCAAACTGCTTTTTTGTCTTAAAGTTAACTGAAAATGAATGCACAGTCCTACCCTGACTCTCTTTCTTAATCACTTTCTGATTCCTATGCCACTCCTTCAGGGGTTTTAAATATGTGTGTGGAAAACCTGTCAATCTTAAACCCTCTAGACAGGAAAACAAATTCTATCAAAACATTGACTTAGGATCACAAATAGATGAATAATTAAAGAGAAAATAACCTCAGAAAAAGTGAAATCATATGTCACAGTAGTTGGAGTACAAGCATTTCAAAGTTGAAGTGTACTTGTAATGATCCAATTTTTAGGTTGTTTAGTAATATACCTATTCTTAAGCATGACCATAGATCAAAGGTTGCACATGTGCATACTATACATATCTATATATGCATAATATAGTTACATTAAAAATATTTTGCCATTGACTTTTCTGATGCAGTACAGTTTAAATCCATAGCAAGTATAATGCACAAGTACACTCCAGACTAAATTCACACCAATAACCTGAACATATCACCAGTATAGTCTCAATTTTAGATTAAGCAATTATTTGGCATTTTGATAGAAATAGAACAAGCAACAATTTTAGGAAGTTATTTTCAGACCAAAATATATGTCACTTGTATGAAACAGAAATTTCACTGTCCACTCAAATTAAGACAATAATATCAAGCAAAGTGAAAATTTTAATTCCACAGATAAAGCTTTGTGTTCACCATAGTATCTACAAAATTACCAACAGTAGAGTAGTTCCAGACAGCTTGATGAAGAACGAGGTGCTTTACCCTATAACTGAATGCTGGTTGTTTCAAGGACTTAAATAGCTATTTGACAGAGAGGATCAACAAAAGTCTGATGGGACTGACCCTTCCTATAACAAAACAACACTGAAACAATTTTCCGCAGGCTGAGTTTCTTTCTTGCTGAGTTTTAGAGTTATGAGATGAACTTAGATGACATACAGGACCTCACTGCAGGCCACTTCTTGTGTTTATTGTAAGTGTCTCCCAGTGGGACAATAAAATTCCAGCTTGCCTTAAATAAATTATCAACTGGTGCCAAAAAAAACCATATAAAACTAACAGACAAAAAAATAAACCACCAAAAAACAATTCCACCACTCTCAAATTCTAAAATTTATTTCCTAACAGAACAAAATGCACTCTGGTGGATGACAGAGACTTCCAGGAAAGCAACGCTTGAGTTCATTTAAAGTCTTCTAAAACTATTTTCTTTGTTTCCAGTCTGACAGCTACCCTTCTTCCTGTGGCTGGTGGGGAACTTCTATTAGTGCAGAAAGCTTTTTTTCAAAGTGGTTTTGTTTAGCTCTGCCAGCAGCCTTTCTGGCCATCACATTGACCATGATGTTTTTCTGACTCACCTGTGGACCTAGGCTGTGGCAGAAGGGATTGCACTTGTGTGGTTCCACTCTTTCCTCTCAGAGAAATCCCAGAGGATGTCATAGGGCAATTGCTCATCAGCCCCGAGGGCTCTCTCTCATGCAGGATTCCACAAGGTTTCATCCTGTCATCTCTCCTTTCAACATGTATATGAGGCCACTGAGGAGATAATGAAATAATTTGGGCTGTGGTGTCATCGACACGCAGATACACAGTCCTACTCTATTGTCAGACCAGGACCGTGCTGTCATTTTGAGCTTCCAGTGCCTGGCTGAAATAGGGGGTGGTGGCAATTTAATCCCAGGGAGACAGGTACTGTGTTGGACAGGCAAAGGCAAGCACTCAGAAGATATCTTCTATCCTCATTTTTCAGTTCAACCTCTTCTGGAAAAGACTGACAGTCTCACATTTCTCTAGGTTTGGGTCTGTGTTTTCAAACTCAGAGTGGCAATAAGTGCTATTTGTCAGTAGTGTTTCAGTCAGAGACAATTATTTCCACTGATGAAAACCTTGTCACACCAGTCCAGATCTTCTTCCAGAACATGGTACTGCTGTCTCGTGTCCCTGGACAATGGCTGCACAAGACTGGCAGGTGTTTAACAAGGACTGATATCAATTAATAGTACTACTAGTACTATTATTAGTACTATTGATACTACTAGTATCAATTAATAGTAATACTTCTGCCATGTAGCTGTCACTGGGAAAATAAATAACAGAATATATGTCACTACCTAACTGGTTTAGAAAAATAACCATTGCAGTGTTAATGGGATGTGTATTTTGCAATCACATCCTTGCAGATATTTCTCTGTCTTTCAGCAGAGGTGATCCTGGTCGTACTGAGTCAATCCCCTGAGATCTTGCATTCTCAGCCACAGGATGTGAAGGGTCATTATTCTGTTGAATCATCTTTGATCCTACATCTAAATTAATTCTTTTTGTCAAAGGAATGTCAGGTTTGTTGATCACCAGGCGTGGTGAAAGGAAGTGATGATGATATGTAATTAATGCTATGTAGTACCAATATATCTGGATTAAAATGCTTTGTACAACATGATTTGAAAATAAACTGTTAATTTTACAGAGATGTTTTAGAAAATAAATATAACCTTTCTTACCTGAATTCTAAACAGCATTTTTTTCAAAGTTTGCTCAGATTAAGTCCTCTATACTTTATTCACTGTAAAAATTCATACTAGTTTTATAGTTCAGTGTAATAGTATGAACTCAATGAGAAATTTGTCATGGCCTCAAATCATATTGAACCGAGAGAGACTATCAGTATTAACTTAATGCCAAGGTTTTCTACTGTTTTGGAAACACTGTTATAGTCATGTTGTAGTACATAATACCAAAAGTTTTAGCACCCATTTCTCTGCAATTATATGGTTTCATCTGACAGTCAAGGGTATTTTCTCAATCTAAAAGGTAGTAGGAAAAGTTTGTTGTTATTTTGCTGACCTATACAAAAGTCAAAGTAAATAAATCAGCTGAACTGAACTGTATTTGCTATTATATTTAATTATAGCATAGCTGATCAATTAAAAATCAAAAGTTCAATGTTTTATATTAAAATATTATATGCTCAAGTAATATTTAGAGGAAGACAAGGAAAAAATCTTATAAAGACATGAATGCTTTATGATCTGACATTTTTTCCACTGGAATGAAAATAAATATTTTTATCAGAGGAGAAAATAATCATATAATGTGTTTCTTCTTTCTACTGATGAGTGAAAGTGAACCATATTTGCTATAAAGTAAGCAACATTTAGGGGTTTCCACATTTTTTTTATCCAACTTCAAATTCTTGTCAAAATATTCCATAACTCAGAACTACAATTTAAGCTCTGATCTTTGACTGGATGAATATGGAACTATAGTGAACTTCCTGTATTTGTGTACTTATGTACTTATGTACTGGTCAACTTTACATCACTCTTATATTTTCACTTTTTTTTTTTGAAAGACACAAATCAAGACATTAAAAATACCTCGGAAAAAGAGGTCCATTTCCAAACAGATACTGGTTGAGCTGCAATCAGAAATCAAAATAGAGTTCTTGGTTTTAGTATTTTATTATTTGAAAGTTACTTAAAAATACCACAGTTGGTAACTTGAATTTTTTCCATTTTTTCCATTTTGTTCTTTCTCTTTTATTTTTTTCTTTCTTCTGTTAAGATGTTTGGGGATTTTGGTTTTGGGGGGGCTTGTTTTGATTTGTTGAGTTTTGCAACAANNNCTTAGAAAATATTCTCTAATATATACTTACATGGTTTCCAAGAGGGCATTTAATTAAAATTAATACCTGAAATTCACAAAATCTCTACACTTACACACACAAATTAACCATACAGGTTTGTACATACTCATACAGTGCTCGAAGGACTACAGAATGATGGAAGTTTCCAGTTTTCCAATGGCATATCTGCAGAATGCAGTATGCTAATGTTGGAAAAACATTTTCTTCCATGACCCGTCCCAACTGCTGCTTTTTGCAGCCAAAAGTACAATATCTGAGGTTACTCCATTAAAAAATGTGACACAAAAATACAAACTACATCACTGACTNTGTATAAAAGGTACTTGGGATATAAATCCCAAAGCTTTTACTTCAATTTACCGAGAATGTCCACATTCTTTTGTTACTTGTAGCCTGAGGAACAGGCTTTTCAACTTTAAAATCTTTTGAACTTGTCTCCCCCTGGAAAAAAATCACTAGGCTGAGATTTACTTTGGTATTGTTCCAAAACTATTATGAATTACTGTCCCAAATTCAAAGGCTTTTGATATTAAACTATTAGGAATATTTTTGAACTCCAGTAAAACTGAGATAACTGCATTTTTTTGAGAAAGTAAAGAAAAGTACTTTAGTGAAAATGAGTTTAGTAAAATTTGGAAAAATAACCCAAACCACCACACCATAAAATATTATGGTAAAATAAGAAGGATCCTAAAACCTTCTCAGCTTTTTATATAAAACAATTGAAATTTGATTTTGCATTGTTGGTGTGATAACAATTAAAACAAAGATTAAAATACTGACTTTCTACACATCCTGCTGACAAAGAAGCATCACAATATTTCAGTAATTATTAAATTCTTCCTGTAAGTCCTTTTCATATAGGAAAAGCTGTATATTTGCACTTTGCTGGCATGAATTCTAAAAAGAAGCATTGTAAGACATAATGAATGAAACTTATCCTAGTACAAATAGACCGTAAAGGGACCTTGGAAAATAAACTCTTGTTAGCATTTACACTGACTCCATGTAAACAAACTGACAACAGTGAAATAATATTTGAGAGAAGCAAAATCAGGATGATGTGTAACTGCATATGGCCACAATGCAGCAGCTACTTCAGCCTATCAGCTCTCGACCCCTCTTTGCCTCTTTAGAAGGATGTGGAACCACTACATCAATAAAATCAGGTTTGCAGATAACTTCACCAGCCAGTGTCACCCTCTCTAAAGAAACCCTGACTAGGATAGGCACAAGGACAAAAATTTACAACGGTGACAACAAGCAATGGTCTATATATCCATGGCACCGCCTTCATCAATACTGTGAACTTCAAACTAATGTTTTCAGCAGTGCACATGTAGTTTTTATCACACAGCTGACTCTTAAGTAGTATCTAATCACTGTATAAGGGTGGTATGAAAATGGAAATAATCTCAGAGGAAACTTAAAAAAAACCCTGAACACACAGAATCAAAGGAAAGGCCAATAAATTCTCAAACTGAGAATCATCAATACATTATGCTAAATATTTATGATCTTCAAGGTCAATGTTTTCCCTGGTATTTCTGATAATAATATGAGCTATACAAAACTAAATGTGTGAAATGGACATAAACCCATAATGCATTGATGCACATCAATTAAAAAGAAAATAAAAAGAGGAAAGACATAGTAATTGTTTTAAATGTCTTCTGTTTCTAACCTTGCTTATTCACTGCCCTCTGAGTGCCTGTTAAAATAAGGGAGCAGGTCATTCAGCAGCAAAAGCAATTATAAAATGCAAATGACTGAGCATTTATTGTCAAGATTGGCTAGATAAAAAAGGTCTGATAATAACATGTTTCCAAGTAGATGACATAATTAGATGTTTGTATCATAAACAATGGGAAATAATACAAGCCTTTAGCATTTCCAGAAAGGCTGCAATTAAACAATAGGTAAGCATTGCGACATAAATTTTATTAAAAAGTGACAATTAAATTTCCCTCTCAGAAATTAGAAGGCACCATCTTGTGGTTGCTCTGCAGGAATGCAGTCAGGTCAGCCTCTGACCTACCATCTCCTCCTACCCTTTCCCACTGCACCAACTGGAATATCAACATTCTGCCACAGATAAGGATATGTGCTCTGCCATTCCCAGCACTTTCTCTGAAGGAAACAGTGAAACTATGTACTAGGCAAGACTAGAAGAGTTATCCAGTCCAAAACACACTCCAGGTTATTGTATTATTAAAACGTGTGTGAGGTAGAAAATTCAGAATTACTAGCAACCATAGCAAAACCACATTTAATTTCTAATAAGATCAAATTGTACCATAACCTAAAGACTCTGCAGCTCATTAAAGCTGCATGAATTTTTGAGCCAGTTAGGATCAAAAAGTCTTCTTCCTACTATCCTTACATTTTAAAAACCTGTCTTGAGCATTTTGCAGAAAGTGTTTTTGAATTGAATTGTATTCAATTCATTTCAGGCAAGAGTCATCCAGATAAATTTGTGCCATCTCTGAAGACATAATAAGTCTCATATGCAGGTCACTGCTCAGCATTCAGAATTTCTTGTTCCGTGGAATCTGCAGTTGTAAGTTGAAACTGCTATAAAACAGTTCTATATGTAACACATGTATATTCCTAGCTACTTATCTCTGCTTTGGGCCCAGTTCTGCCAAGCACTCAGTCATCGTGTCTTGTGAGATAAATTAGCCACACTGATCTTTCTCAACTCAATTGTGCAGCTGAGCAGTGAATTATTTAACATGGAAAGTTCAATAGCTTTTGTCTCCCCTGTAAATGCATGTGAAATATAAACAAGTATTATTGTACTTATTGTTATATTGCTTTTCTAAAAAATTATAAATAAATAACTATTTTAGAGAGGTTAATTTAATTGATGTTTATGTTATGATTTGATTGTATAACTCGAGATACACTTTGTTGGCATTACTGTTTCAGTACATGTGGAGACTCAATCTAGTACTTTACACTGTAGGAAGTGTACAACCTCATGTCTTAACAAATAGTTAAGGTATGTGTCTCGATTCACATTATCTGAAGTACTTAAAAGTTCAAAATTAATAAAATTTACATCTGCTGTTTTTACACAAACATACCTAGTTCCATCCTGCTGGAGGCTCAATGAGTTTTGAATGGCTAGAAATTACCGCAGAATTTAATCCATATATAACCGGTTTCACATTCATAATTACTGTATTTTCTGCAAAGTTGTTAGTAATTTAGGATACTTATTTTTCAAGCAAGCTATCTTTAGTAAGTGCCAGTGACTGGCAGTCTAACTGTGATAACATCCAGGCTTATCTTTGCTTTTGATAGGTGTCAATAAAAGAGGAATTTCTCTCTGTCTGGAAAGAGTTGTAGTGGCATAAAATCATCTGTTTCACAGAAAGTCTCAGGAGTGTCATACATTTCTTTTGGACTTTTAAACACATCAGGGGCATGGATGTTTTGAGCCATCTTTTCTTACAAGATGCAACATTTTTTATTTTAGTGAATAACACCATTTTATCTGCTGTTTTTCTGAGCTTGATTCCTCTCAAGATTTCACTCCTCCAAATAGGTTCACACCAGACAATATCTCTGCTTATGTGTAAACTCCAAGAGCAGAAGCTCTAAAACCCCATGTCTATATTATACAATTTCAATCTGCATTGCCTCCCTGCTGGAAGAACAAATGAATATTTTGTACACATTAAAAAGCAAACAATCATTCCCATTTACATCTCAGGATACTCCATTTACTCAGCAGCTGAAGTTATCTGATTCATTTTGTTTCCTTGGCTCTTAATACGACCTTTGATCTTCCCTCTTTCCAAACATTACACCAAAATGATACTCTGATTCCTAAGGAATGAAACCACAAATGTTACCAAAAACAGGTGCCTCCTCTGTCCCCACAGGATATCCAAAGCAGCACTATTTGCATTGTTTACTCATTTCAGCAGGGACTTATAGAGATTGGAGACAATTGGCAGGATTTCTCATCTCACCCTAGGCTGCTGTTGCTCCCTTTCCTAGGCAAAGGGGATTTGCTACACCTGGAGAGGTTGAAAGAAGATGCTTTCTGAAAGTCTTCGGATGCTGCAAGAAGAGTGGGTGAGGGGATGCTGGGGTAGGCCATGTGTAGGGATGCAAGCATTGTCTTCCTCCAAAGTTCATTCCATAAATAAAACTTCAGTGAAATTTCAATGGTCTGCTGATATCAGGATGTGTGGGAGTAGCAGAGAGGAGATGGAAGGTAAGTGATTGGAAACAAGGAAGAGAGAAAGGAGAGAAGCCTGACTCAACTCAACTCAGCTGCTTCAGATTTATTCCTAACTTTTTAAAATATCTAAATACTTGATGATGAAACATTTCTGATATAAATGCTGTTGAAAGGTCACATTCCTCCACTCATTTTTATCTCTATCCAACACTAATAAACAAACAAGTAGAAAAAANAAAAAAAAAAAACAAGAAAAACCCAAATCAAACAAACATAAACAAACTCCTTCCCCTCCCCCCAACTCCCCCCAAAACTAAAGGACTTAAGGAAACAAATCCTTAATTAGGAAGTTTCTGTTTGCTTCCCCTCACAACTTCCCACATGCTGCTATTGTCACATATGTATTTACACTCTGTAAAATACTGAACTCATGTAACAAAATTATTATCAAAACAGTCCTATTTTTCTAATTGAGTGTGTGCTAAAAGTCCAGAAAAGCTAAACCAAATTTTACTAATGTTCATATGAGATCCATATCCATTTTAGGAATGGATAAAAATTATTAATAATATTTACATGGGTTTCTTAAGTAACCAGTATATTTTTCTT
>WBNO01002393.1:0-12304 GCA_013400575.1 Peucedramus taeniatus | reverse complement strand
CCGACCCCGGTCCCGGCCCCGGCCCCGGCCCTGGCCCTGGCCCTCGCCTTTTTGTTTCACCAGGGCATTACGTCATGCTTTTTCTCCACGTGGAGGTAGCCTGGATATAGTATTTAAAGATTCGCCCCGCTGATTAAAATTCCTTGTTTCTGTTCTGCTCTTATAGAAGCAGTGCTTTGCGGAGCCTGAAATTTGTCAAATGGGAGAGATTTCTGCCTGAAAGACGCAACCGGCTTCATTTGCCTTATTCAATGAGCGAAATACATACTGTTGGAACAACACACAAAAACAGAACAAAAGGTGGTTTGAGAGGTCCTTTGTTCTTTTCAGTCCTAAAGGAAAGCTTTTGATAGGAAAAAATAAAATTTTAAAAAAAACACCACCTGCTATCACAGGTGTCAATTCACCTTAAGATAAGAACAGCGCTAGACCAGTCTTATTTTAGTCCATGAACACAAAAGTGCTGCTGGCTGAATCAAATTTGTTTCAGTGGTAGAATGTCTTTAACAAGGTTTTCACTATCATCATCCCTGCAGTACCAGGCAGGCAGGAGCCATGATGGGAGAGAGGTGATGGGTAAAGCAAACACAGCTCCATGGCTCTTTTAAAATGCTAGTTTTCATGAGTTACACATATTTATTGGCATTTTAAAAGATCAGTAAATACTACAGTTCCTTTAAGGGTTTAATAGCGATACACAAGAATTTAGGAAGAAAGCAGACCTAGTTCTCTTTCCTTAGAAATAATAATGTTACAGCTGGCATTTTGATATATGCATTTCTGATTTCATTTTCTCAACTCATCATGCCTAATTTCTTCTGAAGTTTAACTCAGATTCTAACTTTAACCCTTTTGACTCTGAATATGAAACAGAAGGGAGCAAAAGACAGTTTCATTTATGTTTAAAGCATTAGCAATTCTGCAATTAGCTGAATACTGTACAAATTCAGTGATAGAGTGGACGTTTAATGACTGTTACAGTTATTTATATACACTTATACATATGTGTGTATATATACATACGTATGTATATGAATACATACATATGTATGTATGCACACACTGTAGAATATCTATATGCCCATGCACCTTTGACCTCTAGCCAGTAAGCGATAATCTAGAAAATTAATCGGAGAGTGAAAGACTATAGCAGAAGTGCTAATTTTACAGTAATACAGTGAGCTTCTAAAAATAGACTGTATCCTTGCTTACATCAGAAAACTCCAAGACATGGTTTCTACACACACATTTACTGATTCTTAATAGCATGATCTTATCGCTTTATGTTATTTGAGTAACTGGAAATTCAATTTTATCCTGCAGCAAAACCAAAATAAATATATAATTATATAACCATATAAATGAGGATAGTAGTATTTCTTATAGATTGAAGTTTCAGAGAAATTTTGATAGGAAAATTGCAATGATTCATTTGAATTCAATATAATGTTTCATGTAGATTTAGCTTGATTTGAATTTGAAAAATCGACATAATGTTTCAAGCCTTAATCGGGACAACTAATAATGTGGCATTCAGGCTCTTGGGCTGAATAAAATTAAGAAACTACTAAGGTTTTTTTTCAAGAAAACTCTTCTTATGGCCCATCCTGAAAGCTTTAATTTTAGCATCAGTTTCCTTCTTTTTTCCCAGTTTGAGCTTAGCTTTCCATCTGGCCTGTTTTTCTGATGAATACCAGTAGCAATGTGAAGCAGAGGAGATAGGTTGAAATGGTGTATCTACTAAAAAAATTCTAGTGAGGTTTGTCAATAGTGAAGTGTCCATTGTTAAAAAGGTGGTACTCTCCATCCACTATCCAATCTTGGCTTGTCCATCTTCTCTTTATCACTCTGCTCCATAGCAGCACCATTTATACACTCACAGCTAAGCTGTGGGGAGAAAACAAACTGTTTGCATTGAAAATGACCAGGCATAATATTGAATAATCCATATGAGAGAAGCAAAGCTTACTCTACTCTACTGAATCTGATTTAGCTTCTATGGTGACATATGATCTATGGCAGTCAGCTTTATCTGCAGAGTTCCTGTGTGCATTTTCTAGGTCTGGTTTGCAGTTTGTTATTAGATCCTCTGTGTCCATGCAATTTACTCAAAAGTTCCCTCCTCAGGACATGTCAGTGCCTTTTACTGTTGCAACCTCAGCCTCTGTAATGATTATTCAAAAGACACTCCAATGGTGCAAGACCACCTGGCTTTCCTGAGTGAAAGCTAAATTACTTGCTATTGGTTTGAAACACATTTCTCTTCCTGTAGATTAGTTAGTTCTGCCATGACTGCAGTATGGCAATGTGTATGTATGTAATACAGTTTTTCAAGTAACACACAGGAAGCAAATTATGAGAAAACGTGAAACAGTAGTAAGTACCTAAAATAAGACTTCGTTTTTACTAACTGATTTAATCATTCCTTATATTTGTATTTCTGCTTTAGAAGTTATGTTATTACTTCTCACAATCACTGAGTCCATATTATTCCCACTGATTATTGTTGAAACAAGGACATAGTGCATTTAATTTGCTAACATAATACTTGTGGAGGTCAAGCAGACCCCAGGTATTAACTTAAAACCATTGGAGCCCAGTCTGTAGACCTTCACTCAGTTTGGGTGAGTGGAGTTCCACCAGTGTTGTCCCCTGGGAATCAGTATGTATCAGTATCAGTATGTATCAGTATAATCAGTATGTTTTATCCTTATAAGAATTTGTGCTGGAATGTTCTCTGTTATCCTTATTGTTATGATTAAAGGCTTGCCACAGTGATTTAAATATTCCTAACCTTTGTTCCTCATTGGATCCTCACCCTCAGATTCTGCCCCTAAACTACCCTTTATATACTCTGTACACAGCTTAGCACTTGATTTTTGGAGTATTCCCCATACTTGCCATTGGGATTCTTGTTTGTTGTTTTTACTTTTTATTAAAGATGTTTTTGTTTCTGGAGCGCATCCTTTTATTCTGTCCCCACATCACTCTTGAACATAATCCTGAGTTTGTAGCAGACTGGGCTGCCACAAATACTGCCTTACACTCTCTGTAGTTTTGCAAGGCATAGAAAAGCAGAAATTATTCAATCTCAGTTCAGCAAAGGCTTCTCAAACACAAAATACACCTTTCTTGTTCCTTTTTTTCATGGGCAGCTGGTGTTAGTTAATTTGTAATATGAGAGGTGAGAAATGTCATATTAGTAGACAAGAGATTATGGTTTGTGTTCAAAAGTAGCACTCAAAGTAGTGCAGGGGTGCTGTTTTCTTTTGTCAGTGTCTGCTTTGTAGGCTAATGGACAGAAATATATAGAGGGGAAAAAAACACTGTCAGTTGCCTCTGCAAATTCCCTAGAAAACAGAATCTAGTGTGAACCAGCAAAACAAGCCCAGGCAAAACACACAGAACCACAGTAGATTGGGTTTTGGGAGTGATTTTTTTGTTTTGTTTTGGTAATTTGTTTGCACTAGGTAAGGGCTTTTGTTTGTTTTGGTTTTGTTTGGTTGTTTTTAGTTTTTTTTAATGCAACCACAAGATATAATAGAACATTGAAAAAGCCAAAACAGATTGAATACAGTAAGCAGCTGTACAGCTTTCTTCCTTATGGATTAGCCAATAATATGTTTTGTTATTTTGGGAACAAACAGGTTGTTTTCTCTTCATGTTGCTCAGATTGGCAATGAACATAAAAGAGTACTATTATGGAGCTCAGTGGGAAGGTGGGAAAAGGAGAAAATTAATATAATTACAGAATTCCTAACATCCTCTTATTGTATTTAGCCCAGTAAGAGTTCATTTTTTAAAATTACTTTGTTCTTTTTCACAATTGGACTTAATCCAGATTTTTAGTGAGTCTTGGGCCTTATATAAATCTTTCATTTCCAAGAGTCACAGGACCACCTCTGAAAATATCATTAGTGCTTGAAGTAAAATTGTATTTTACAAATACAAAATGCTGCACAAATTTTTGTGCACCCTGAGCCCTCTCAAGTAGTTGAGTTCTGTGTCTATATGAGCTACTGACAAATTCATATAATTTTCTTCAAGGTAATCTAGTTTCTCTTGGCTCCACAGATTACGTCTGTCTTTCCCAGTATGGAGGTTCCTTGTAGAGCTGAGCATCTGGGAAATTTCTATATAGTTTTACTTTCCACGTAAGATTGGAAGGAGAAAATTAGATCTCTGACTTGAGATTATGACAGTCTCTGATAACTATGAAACAAGTGCTCAGAAGGGTCTGTATATACACCTTTCTACTGGAACCATACAATTCTTTTTAAAAAATAACTTCTAACACCAAGGAACAAAACTCTTCACCATGACATCTCTTGTGAGTAGTTAGTAGAGAAATTGGAGAATTGTCAAAATAGGAAAGGAATAAAATTCTATCAGCATTCATTTTCTGCCAGTCTTTGAGGAAGTGGAGTGTCCTGCAATCATACAGTACTCAATGATAATTTAACACTTCGTCTTTAGAAAATACTACACCATCTATTGAATCTGTGAGCTGTAATGGTTGTAGCATCATTGCCATGATGCCCTTTATTGCATCTTTTCCCATTGGAATTATCATTTAAGTTCCATTTTCATTTATGTCACTGTTTTTTATCCTCCTGATAGCCTGATAGCCATCATGGCCAGAGTTACATGTTTTTTGCACTGTATTTTATATTTGGTTTTTTAACCTGTGTGGGCAGTATAATTCTTGCATTTTATCCATAAGACTCTTCATTATCAACATTTTAGTCTGATGTTTTTTTTTTTTTTTCCTTTCTTTCTTCTACTTTTAGATTGTTAAAAATAAATGTGATTGCTAATTCCCAAATTCGTGGTACTAGTGATCATATGAGTTTTTATAAATAGTATTCTTTCTTGAAGGTAAAAAGTGCTGTATCCAATGCAAACTGCACTGACCTATGCTTTGTGTGCAAGATAAAAAATGGACAACACTGGTGACTCTTAGCACAGCTTTCCTTTTGGCATATGGAAATTCATTTCAAACACGCAAATTTCCTTCATGGTGTGTGCAGGTAAAAGGAAAAGTGGTGTATCTTAGGTTCTGCATACACCAGGCTATGTAAGGGGTTGAAACTAGAAACTTTACTTTGTCTTTACTTTTATAGAATGCCATGCTGTGAACATCCTTAACCTGGAAACTCTCTCCTTTCAGTATTCTTGTTGCTTTGTAGCTCTGTATTTAGCTTACACAGAACACTCTTAAAATCCTGCTCTCGGAACTAAAGGTAATGAAAATATGAAAGTTTTGGTGCTTATGATGTCATTTTTCTATTTTTTCCTTTTGGATCAAGTGTGTGGCTAAAAACACAAAGCAAAACAAAACAAAAAAATCCAGCCAACAGTATTTTAAAATAAATGAAATGCAATTCCACCATTAAAACCCGAAACTGCTATATTCACGAAAATTAGAGAAAGAGGGAGCGAGAGAGAAATGTCTTTTACAATAAAAATTGTCTCATCTAAGATAATATCATTTACTGGTCCAGCAACTTAGCTGCAGCCTGGCTGGTTTCTAAAAATTCAGTACTAAAGAAGAGAAAGGGAAAAATAAACCGTTGGCTCAGTAAAAAATTTCTGTGCTGTGGGTTTTGACAGAGTTTAAAAATAAAACCAAGACAAGGTAAATCTAGGAGGGTTTTTTTGCTGTTTAAATTGCACACTGACCCTTTAAACACTGTTCCAAACACTATAGCCTTAGGCACAGCCACAAGGCATAACCATGCCCTGTAGCTGACTTCATCATGGGTTCTCACCTCCCTGCCCAGCCAGTCCTGAAATACCTAGCAACTTTTCTTGCCCCACTTTTGATTTGCTTTCATATATCCCAACATAATGAAAAATAGCTGCTACTGCTAGTGCTTTCTACACAATGAAATACATTGGAGAAGTGAAGGTAAAATAAGATTTGTTGAATTCCCACCTAGAATTCTGACAAAATTTTTAAAATAAGCTTAATTTCCTTACATGCCACACTCTCCACACTTCCCCCTCCTCCACAGAAATGCCCCTCCAATTAAAACTGCACAGCTTTCTAGATGAAAAAATTCCTTCAGCTATTTATAACCCCCTGGTGAAGACTTTTAAGAACATTTTTAATCGTAAAATGTATTTGCATGAATCTAAAATCTCAACATTTTAATAGTCAAGCAGAATATTTAGCCAATAAATATAGTAATTTAAATCTGACATAAGCCTATTCATGACTAAAAGATATAAAAGAAAACTTATGCAAGCCGTAAATCCATTTTAAGATGGTATTATTAATTCCTCCCTGTTATTTCATTCTTTACATAGGTCTCCACCTTCATTAATTATTAATGAAAATATATAGGGTTTAAACTTTACACAGTATCTTGTGTTTTCAAATAAAATACAAAATTAGGATAACAAGTTTGGACTGACCTTCTTAGTTCTGTGCTCTATCTGTAATACACATCTATGTATTTTTAAGGCCAAAATTGATACAGTCTCATTTCCAAAGATATTAATAGACTTGGAGCAAAATAATAATCTGTTCTTAGGATTAGTAGGTTAGTAGTTAACCTACTGCAATTTAAAAAAGAAATCTATGCTCTTGACTGTCTGAAATATAATGAGCAAGGTGTGCTTAAGAATATCATAGTGACAATCTCAGAGGTTTTGTAGAATCATGACGGCAAGCAGAAAAACTGTCAAAAAAATCTTCTGTTCTTATAAATGACATTCCATCTTTGGTGATGTCAACCTAAAAAGAAACAAAAACACACAAAAATCCCAGAAGAAAACTGTTATCAGAGAAATTATTGGGGAAAAATAACAGTGGTCATGGCATGAAATAGAACATCTCATTAACATTAAAGCTCTGTGGTCAACAACTTCATTACTGTTTTCTAAATTGCCTGTAACTATTCAACTATTTTTATTATTTTCTGTCTTCTAATTCTTCATCTTTTTCTAGACTCCTTAAAATCATTATCATTCTGTTGGGGTCAAGCCTGGATCTTCATTGGTGACCGTATTCATTCAGGTAGGAAACCTTGTGATTATTTTCAGTGTAGTAACTGTCTGAGCTTGTCCAAAGTAATAGTAAAAGAAACCCCATCACAGCCTCATTATTTTCTGGACAGAGAAAGCTTAATGCCACAGTTCTACTCTGCAAGGTTTGCCTGATATCAGAACTGAAGTCTGCAGACTTCAGCAGCTATGGTTTACGTTACTGCTTATAGCTCCTCTAAGTCTTGGAAGAGTTAATGTTGACATAAGTTAGTATTTAATTTAAAACCCAGCAGTTTCCTATTAATTGTCTTTCCTTTTCATTTGTTTTTTAAGTTGTTCTTCCTGCCATGATGCTCTTGAAGATGATTCATTACCAAAATTGCTACCTAACCCCAAAGACAGAAATAGATTTTTTACATTTTTTATATTTTTGCCACTACATGTCAAACACCTTTCTTTTACATACAAGGCATTCATTACTTCAGTAATCACACTCAAAACAGTTTTTTTTTATTATCTGATTTCTCTGGATTTCCAGAGATCTTTTCACTGAAATTCAAGTACTTCTCAGCCCTGATCAAAATCTACCTATAAAGTATTGTAATTCAGGTTCTGGACTGTTGCAGTTAAAATATTATAGAATATCATAAAGTCTAGTCAAGGTGTCAAGGTTTTTTTCACTTGTCCTTGTCAAGGACTTTTTACTTGTTTGGTTTGTGGGGGTATTTCCTTTCACAGAGAGATTTTTTTTTTTTAATTAAAGATACAATATACACAGATTTTATCTACACTTTGAAATATATATGTCCACCCAAAATATTCATACTAGCCTAATTCAATAAAAATCAATAGCACAAGTCTGTAAAATTTGGTTCATGTTCTACACCAATTTCTAAGTCCTCCTGTATTTTGTTAAGACTAGCACCATTGTTTCTGTATCTCATTAAGACACAGACTTTGTGGCCACATAATGTGACAAGTTCAAGAATAGTTTGTAGTACAAGACACTCTGCAGGGCACCCGCCCTTCAGCCATGGGACTGGCTTGCAGACAAAGCAAGTACACAGAGCCAATATGTGTATTCAGCACACGGCACTGAGTGGTTTCCAGAAGTAGACACTGCCTATAATTGCTGCCATGGGCAGTGCATTTGCCCTTTTGAGGGCTGTCACCAAAACATAATATAGAAAAACCCTGTGTCTCCTAGATCACGATTTAGCAGTCTTATATGGCACCATCACTCTTCTAGTTTTCCTTCTTCCCACCCACCTCACATTCGCAGATTAGTGGAGTAAGAAAAGGAAATACCAAAGAAATGAAATGCACTAAGCAGTGTGTGTGTGTGTGTGTGTTGTATGAATAAGCAAAACAAGCAGAGAAACAATTTAAAAGGACATATATGCCTCTCAGATTTTCTGAATATACTATAGTGTTTCCTCCTTCTTGTTCCCCTATACTACTGTTCCATTAATTCCTAACTTTCTTTTCCTGCTGAGTTTTCTGTCGTCAAACCACAGCATTGGCGTTGTAATGCTGTCATGCTTTTAACTCCAGCCAACCACTAAATACCACTCAACCTTGTAGGTATTCACCATTTCTTATGGGCTGTCAGGTGTTCAGCTGTCCCCAAGAAGCCAGGGCTCCATCACACATGACTGTGGCTTGTTGAGACAAACGCCATAACTCAAAATGTCCCCCTTCTTCCTTTGTTCCCCACTAAGCATGACGCAACATGGTATGGCATCTTCTTTTGGTCAGTTGGGTTCACCTGTTCCAGCTGTGTCCCCTCCCAAGTCCTTGTGCACCCCCAGCTAACTCGCTGTTGGGGCTGTGTGAGCAGAAGAAAAGCCCTTGGCTCTCTGTAAGTGCTGCTCAGCAGTAACAAAAACATCCCTCTGTTATCAACACAGCTTCCAGCACAAATCCAAAACACAGTCCCATACCAGCCACTGTGAAGAAAATTAATTCTCTCCCAGCCAAAACTAGCACAAATGTGTAAATTGCTCTACCAATAACTTGTTTCTTTCTTGCAATAGCATCCTCAAAATAAAATGGAGAATTAGCCCACATTTTTCTACTTCAGAACTTATCCTTGCATCTTAGCAGTATATTATGTTTTTAATTTAAGTTCTAAATTAACTGCTATCTGAAACAGAACCTGGGTATTGCTAATTACCTCATAACATTAGACTGTAGTCCTGTTGGTATCCTTGAATTTATACTCCCATAGCACTCACAGCCTAAAATGATCCTGATGACACTTCAAAGATGCTTAACCCTCCCTTTGATATTTCCTTTATCTTTCACCACAGTGTTTGGTATTCCCATGCCTTCCCTCATCAGAAGAGAAGTAATTTTTTAATATCATATTTAGCGTGCTTACTTTATAATTATGTGATTCACCTTAAACACTAGAAAATAAAACAGTGTAAAATCTATATGCAATACTAGACTTTATTCTTAATATATCAAAGAGCCATGTACTCTCAATTACTCTGATGTATTACCCCCATCCTCCCCTGCCTTGAAATGTATACCACGAGGAATGACCTATCCTTTTACAGTTTCTGTGAAGAGCTCAGCAGTTCCTGAAGGTCAGTTATGATTAAGAGAGGGAGAGGGAAGAAAAAGGTGCCATTTAGAGGAGAGGAATTAAAAGAAATTCTAGAAACAGGATGTCTTAGTTTTAGTTTAATTTAGGTTTGGATCACTGATTAAACTGAAGTGGAGAGGAGAATACTGTATATACTGTGGTTTAACTCAGGCGTTCAGAAATAGGAAGATAAAGTCTAGAAACACTTATGACTGAAAAAGATGAGGGGAGGATAAATCCCACTAGCTTTCAAAAGTGTGTGAGATATTTTCTCTGTATAAATAACAGCTTATCACTTTTTTTTTTCATTTTGAATGAAAACAAGACTTTTAAACAACTTCATTGCTCAAATAACAGTTGCTTGTTTGTTTTTCCTGAAAATGCCAAGTATGCAATGAGTTAACCTCTCCTAAACCACTTTTTTTCTAGCTGTGTGCCAGTGACTAAGACAATGTCAGCTTTCTTCTGACTTTAGTTTCCAAGCAGTTCAACTGTGGCTAAGTTTTTATGGTACAGGTGCATCATTAAACTATCAGGAACATGTTACATAGCAGTCAGTTACAATTGAAAAAACCCCAAACCTTGTAGTCCAGTTTTCTGTGAAGAAGTAAATTTTGAATATATATGTTTTTCGTAGTAATAATAATAACAACAACAAGTCCTAGCAAAAAGAAAAAGGGCTTCCAAAGAACTTCTAATGGTGGATTAATAAGGTACATTGAATTTGTGAAAACTGCAAGCTACACTTATTATCAAATTCTGGGTTTAATATAGTTTCATTACTTCATGCTCTGGCTCATGAGTCATACTAGTTGCATCCCATCAATAACAATTGTGTAATAATGTCCAGCTAAAAAGATGAGTATTTGCCACATGATATGACTTCATAGGTCTGAAAGCCCAGTAGTATGTCTGAAGCAATATTAACAGTAATTATAAGTATAATAATGCACTGTACCTCCACTCATTTTTGAGTTGCACAAACAAGCCAGTATACTTAGGATGGTGTGTTCTTCTTCAACATGCTTCTGAGACAAAAAAAGACTTAAGATTTTGTATCCAGTTGAGAGTTCATGCCACATGTTCTTCTTTTGAAGAAGCCATATGTACTGAAGACACCCTGAATATCTCTTAACCCTTGTGAAAAAGCCAGCTGGGTATAGTTTGTATCTGGCCAAACTTAAATCTACATCATTATTTTTCTCTGTTCCTGCATCTATTAACTGTCATAATATTGTTAATGGCCAACTGTGACTTTCCTAATTTTAGAAAGAACTACTTCTGGCTCTAAAAGCAAAGACATATTTCCTTCCACTTTCTCCCATAAGAACTGTGACATTTCTTGTATATTCATATTACTAGACAAAAAATTACCAACCTTAGAAATAAATCTGCAATACATTTATAATTTACCTTAATTCTGAATTTTTCTAAAAGGAGAATTTAAATTTTTAGGTAGTTTTGTATATATTTCAGCACTTTATATTTTATGCACTTAGGTTTGTTGTAATTTTTTAATTGGTGTACCTTCAGCTATATACTAACCATATATTTGGAGTGAAATTTGGACTAAGAATTCTATTTCCATCATAGTTCAGTAAATAATTTTTAAATTCTTAAGATACAAAAGACTTCCATAATCAGACTGTCAGGACTAGGTTTGTGTAAATTTTACTTTTAACAATATACTTCCCAAATTTTGTATTTTTTCTGTAAGGAGTTCTGAGTCCACAAGATAGAAACAATCCACACTATTGAGAAACTGAGAAAAAAGGGCATCCATTCTTGCTGCATCTGCCTGAGGAAGCATTTAATGTAAATTTATGTATTATCTTTCTTGTTCTTCTCTTTGAGAAAAGTAGTAACATTGGATTATCCTGATCCCTTTTATCAGGCTAGAGGAAGAATAATGCATTACAATCTAACATCGGAAGAATTTTCGTCAATTCTAGAAAAACTGTTTGATTCCTTTCCACCTAATTATGTGTTCTTATATGAAAATAGCAGGGAAAAAAAGTTCTTTAGTAAAAGAAAAGAATCCATCAGTCAGTCATCTTACTCATTGATTTTTTGATTCCTTTCTCCAGTCAATCTTCTTTCTCCTTCAAATCTCTAATGACTTCTGAAGGCACTACATACACTCTTCTAAATAATTGAAGGCCTTACAACAGTTTCTTTTTCTGGGTAGATGTGAGGCTGCATACTGTACAAGGCTGAGCAAACAGAGATTCCTTCTTGCACACCATGAGAGTAAATGAATTGCTTAGAAAATGATGACTGTGGCTTGGAGATTTATTAGCCTTTTATATTTTTTCTCAAAGCACCCATTTTTCCTAAGTAATGGAAGAAAATATGAAAGAGGCAGTTGTTAAAGCAGGGATAAAAATGCTTCTTGAAGGCCAAAGTTTTGCAATTAATATTTTTGTAGAGCAGAATGACATTGCTAGTAGTTCTTGGCCGTCTAAATCTCAATAAGGATTTGCCAAAACCAACATGTACACAATTCTAGGAAAAGAGGATCATATTTTTCACAGATACATATTGCTTCTTTGATGAATGGTGTAGAGATCTGGTGGATCCATGTTTTTTGTGGATATCATATCCCAGTTCTCACAGGTATTAAGATCTCTTTCTTGATCTGCTCTAAACTTTGTTACAAGCTAATTTATATAACCCAGTCTTTCCATCAAATGAAAAAAAAAAAAAAAGCATGTTTGA
>WBNO01002372.1:344-21562 GCA_013400575.1 Peucedramus taeniatus | reverse complement strand
CTTGAAAGCCAGGCCTGGAAACAAGTGATAGGTCAACTATGGTATCAGCCATTTGGTATTCGCCCTTTGTTTTATAAAGTTCTGTGTTCATTTTTGATTGCTGCAGAACTTTGTCTAGGTAGATTGAATGCCTACCATGGCTGAAATAATGTATTAAAAGTGTGAATGCCTTCAGTTGAAATTATTTTTAGATATTCAGTGAGTCTGTTTCCTTATTGCTCAAATAGTAGAGTCATAGCAAGAGAAATAATTGGACGCATCTTCCTTGGACCCTCTTATTTCTGGCATGCTGTATACTTTTAATGCTTTCTATCTGAACTTCTTCCTCTGTTATTATGACTGAAAATCAGAATTTTATCAATATAGCATTTAAAACTTGAAATGCTAAAATTTCAAGTACTTTGTGTAGTATTGTTTTTTTCTTCAACTCATAATTCTTAAAAGCAATGGGAGCAGAAATGGTTTTGTGTAGCTTATTTTGAGAAAGCGTAGTAAATATACTTTAACTAGTGGGAAATCGAAAGTAAATCTGAAAGCATAACTAACTTCTAACCACATTATATCTTCTTTATAGATTTTGTATGTTCCTGACCCAGACTACATATCTAGTGTGGACAGCTCCCCCTCTCTAAGTCCTGTAAGTCCCCTATCACCTACATCTTCCGAAGCAGAGCTTGACAAGGCTACAGTAAATGTAGGTATATCTACTGTCCTTAAAATTAATCTTTCCTTGCAAGATAAATGTTACAGATGCTATGCTTTCTTCTTAAACTATTCTTTTGTTTTGGGGAGAAAGTATTAGACAACACCTGGAGTTGGAAGTAAAATGATTCATTTTTAAAAGTAAATACAAGATTTTAATCTTTGTAAATTATAGTTTTCAATGTGAAAACTTATTTGAAGGCAAATTAATTGTAGCAAAACACTGTCATTGCTCATGGAAATGTTAATTAGTTACTGTTGCATTTCTGTATTTGTTACATTTCAGAGCTCGTTAAACATTTGTCTCTAATCTTATTGATGGTTTTTGTAGAAAAGATGTATTGGCAGGAATGCTCAGTTTCCCCCTCCTGCTGTAGAGGTGTGGGAGAGGGTTCTTCAGTTGCATTTCGCAAAGTGAAGTTAAAAAAAGGGGATTTCAGTGTAGGACTGATACAGAATTAATTGTACCTGACTTTTACTCAGTAGTTCTACATTTGTAGACTTTCAAAATGCCAGAAATGTTTAGTCATCCATGTTGCATTGTAATTCAGCTCAAATACAGATTTTTGGGTAGGAGCTGGCTTTGTAGAAGTGTGTCTTTCCAGGAACACTGGTTTGCTGTCAGCAGCTTCCCAGAGGGAGCAGTCCAACCAGGAAGATTCAGTATTTGAGCCTGAGCTGCTCTGCAGTTTTTGCAACTATGATCTCATTTGGATACTACTTCATGCAACACCACTGTTCTTTTCCCACTTATTATCTTTTCCTCTTAAATAAGAAATTTTCTTCTTAGCATATTTTGACACTACTCAGTCAAACTGTCAAACATCTCTTCCAGGATTCTGTGTGCTCTAAGTTTAGGAAGGTTCAAGATTTAAGCATTGACTTACTTGCTTACATGACCTGGTCCAGATGAGTTTGAATATAAAGATTTTGCTTTGTTGCTGAGCAGGTTCCCAAGCTACATTACAAAGTCTATGGTGGCCCTTCTGCTGAGAATCACTGGTTTTGCTGTGATACCTTTTTTCTGTCTTAGCATGCCAGTTCTTATGTCTGTCATTTGTACAGAATAATTTCTTTTACGTTTGATGGCAAACTGAGGGTGGTGTAGCACCCAGCAGACTCACCTGCAAGAATACATTCTTGTATCTTATATCTTGTATCTATATCAGTCTCAGAAAGACCTACCCATGTAACATATGTTGTGAGAAGTTACTAGAGGGAGAAATTATCAATTTTACTATTGGAAATCTGAGCTTTTCCTACAGATTCCATGTGAGAAAAATACCTTATTTTTTCTTTTGTCAATTATTATGTGTATCTCTTAGCATATAGTAGATGAGGAGATGTAACCACACCTGTAATTTGTCTGAAAATTTCTTGTTGACTGTATGCTCATATGGGAGATAAAACCTTGCAAGTGCAGAAGAAACAAAGTAAATGAAAATACTTAAAAACCTCTTCTGCAAAATATTTTTTCATTTAGTGTAGTCAGTCCAGTGCTAGCAACAATTGGAATGTTAAATTTCATTTAACTGATGCACAAAATAGTTATGTAATAGTAAAGTATCTTGTAACACCTTGTGGATCATTACAAGCAGTTCTTAAATGCTTCAGGGAAGGTCAGATTAGCAATGAGACAATATATAATATAATTATTTTGTTTCTGAGGCCTTTCAAAGTACATCTAAGGAAAGAAGAAATATTTGTCAAAAATCAAGGAACAGAAATCACTTGTACAGTGTGGACTGTGTGTGTTTGGTTTTGTTTTCAGTTTTCACTAACAGTTCAAAAGGCACTCAACTTCTGTGTGAGCAGTTAAGGCTGGAGGGTTTTGTTCTTCATCGTAGCACCTGTCTTTAATGATTTTCTTTTCTCTTTTTGTGATTGCTATAATTATGAAGGAGGCAAATACTAGTATACATTCTCTAATGCTCTCTTGATGTCTTCTTTGACTGTCCTCCAGTTTTGACTGTAAATTTGCAGTTTAAATTTGAGCGTGTTTCAAGGTAAAGATGTCTTCCTCTGCTTATATGATTATAGGAGTCTTCTCTCTGCTCTGGTCAATAGAATCAGTGATTTCTTGTTACAAATTTAATAAGAAGGCTAACAAATAGCTGAATGCCTGTTCAGACAAAAATAAACTGACATGTTCTATTCTTGTTCTTTTGTTTTATCGAAAACTGGAGTAGCTTACCACAGCCATATAACTAGATACAAAGCAGCATGTGGCTAATATAAGACCTGTTATAAGACCTTGGTAAAGTTGGGGGGTTTTGGTAGGTTTTTTTTGTTGGTATTTTTTTTTTTTTAATTTTGCTACACTTAAACTAAGATTACATTGTGTATTTCAATAATTATGTTGCTGTCAGTGTGTATGTAAGAACTAGCTTAGGTTTTGAAGCTTTTTTGGTGCTGCTGGGTTTTTGAAAGTTGTCTTCATTCCACAGTCTTAGGCACATATTTGAGAAGATCCTATATGCTTTGCTACCTATAAAGCTTAAATTCCACTTCATGCAATGATAATTAGAATAATGATAATAATGATAATGAGAATAACATGTAGTGACAAGGGCATAGTCATTAAATTGGGATGTCTACCATTGTGATGGTGCATCCCCCTGCCCTTCCCTTTCCCAGGCCATACTGGGATCTGAGACTGTGTCATGTGGCAGTATGATGAGAAATAGCTGGCTTATTCAGAGTGGGCGTGGATATCAGCTGAGCACTTTCAGAGCCACTTGCTGCGTTATGTGTCACAAGAGTGACCCTGTAGTTTTCAGTATGAAGGCGTATGTAGAAGGAGAAATAATCTCCAGGAGGTTTGTTTCATAATTACACCTTGATTAGCTTTTTCAGCAAATTTTAGTTTAGTGTTCTGTATATTGTTTTGGTTTTTTGGTTGATCTGTAATGAAGGTTGAAAGATGCTGGCAAAGGCTAAAGTAGTGCCAGAGAGATGATGAACTGAAAACAGTTGTGCATGATGTTCCTAGATATGATTAAAGGCATTTATCTGCAATCTATACTAGTGAATAGAACTGAACAGGAAAGTAGAAAACCAAAGGGAACATGGGACTTCCTGTTTTCTAAAAATAGTAATATTTAATTAGTAACTAAAAATAGCAATTATGTATGAAATTGAAGCCTTTAGATGTGGTTAAAGCTCTAAAACTTTAGGTTTAGGGTTTCTGTGCCTATAAAATAGGTTTTGGTGAAGTCTGTCTACTGTTTGTTTATCTTTAGTTTGAAAACTATTTTCTTTGTTGTCTGTCCTGTCCCTGGTAGGGTTCCACGTTCACTACTTAGTTGGATATACTGGTAGACAGTGAGGTAGATAACTCTATTAACTTCCTAGGGAAGTCTCGAAGGCAATCGTCTGAAAGTTAAATCCAGGTATGTGAATGACAAAGATGGTTGGAAACAGCCAGAGAGAATTTACCAAGGCTATATTATACCCGACAAAACTGATTGCTTTCTGTGAGGAAATGACAGGCTCAGCAGATGAGGGAAGGCATGTTTCTTACCCTGACTAGAGCCAGGCCCTCAACACTGTTCCAAAGCAGCCCAGTTAAAATACTGGAAAAATGTGAACTGAATGAGTAGAGTAGAACATGGGCCAGAAAAATTGCCAGGATCATTGTGTTCAAACTTATTCAGCATTTGTGTATGTGACTTTTTAAAAATCTTTTGTAGAATCATAGAATAGGTTGGGTTGGAAGGGACCTTAAAGATATCCATTTCCAACCCCTCTGCCATAGGCAGGGACACCTTCCACTTAGACCAGGTTACTCACACCCCATCCAGCCTGGCCTTGAACACTGTTTGCTGTGTTGGTGGTCAGTTTCAAATCTTTGAGTCCCTGTTGGGGCAGTTCTTTTACAATCTGCCCATCAGTGACCTAACTGGTCAAATTACACAGCAGAAAATCTCCAGAAGTTCATATTGAAAAAAGTAAGTTGCTAAGTTTTTTTTTGTTTCTTTATATTTCCTTTCAGGATTCAGATGGAGTCCAACAGAAGGAGTCAGCTGTTTCGCCAGCACATGCATGTGTTCGTCCTTCAAGAGTGGTATCATCCACCTCCGAAGAGGAGGAAGCATTTACAGAGAAATTTCTAAAAATTAATTGCAAGTACATCACTAATGGCAAGGTACTGAAACATTCAGGTTTTATTGTTACCGTATAGGATGTAATAATAAAGCATGTTTAAGGTATAAACATAGAGTAAACTTTAGTCAGGGATTAATAGATGAATCAACTCACATGCATATGTCTGTATAAATATACTAATTTTTTTACTGTTTCCTTTGGGTTCTCCAGACCTCTTGTTCAGGGCATGATTGATGCAAGCAGTTGATACTTGACAGACATCCCTGATGCTGTACTGTTACATAATTCTTGTATGTTGAGGGCCTGAGGTCTGTTTGTTCCTTATGTTAGTATCTCTCATAGATAATTTTCTTTACTTAGACTGGAGAAAAACATGCCTTAAACTGTACTAGAAAATACACAGTTATGTAGCTTTGCTTCCTTTTTTGTTTTAAGCAGAACAAGGCGAGCAGAATAAACCTCTGATTCTGCAAACAAGTTCTGTATTGTTCACCTTTTGGTTTAGTATGGTAGAAACCTTGATTTTGTTTTTTTCTTTGAAGCAGTTGCAGTTCTCTCAATAGCATCGTTACACAAAATGCCTCCAAGTTAGTGACACTTAATTAACCTCTGTTTAGCTCGTAAGTGCACAAGTCTTGCACAGACTTCTAGGGACTGAGGTAGTGTTTTGACATTATCTCAGAGCACTTTGCCAAAAATTAAAATGTGTTGCTCCCCTACCTCACAGAACGACACTTTATCTATGAAAAATGCCTTCACTCAATGAATGCAATAAAATTCAAAGTACTTGTAATACTTCCTCCTTTGCCCGAAGTTCAGGTATGTGTACAGAAATACCACTGTTTTTGTGCTGTTCAGCAATAGGCTTGCAGATAAGGTACACTAATGATAAACAGATTAATAAGAATCTCCTAAAATGGTGATTTTTGGTTTTTTGGCTGATGGGGAAAGGATTGAAAATCTATGTGTGTCTAGGTTTGAAGCCTTTTGACAATATATATGTATTGACAAAAGCTACTTGTTAGGAGTTGGTGAGGCAAGTACTGGAACAGCTTTGTTTTTCACTTTGTTCTACTTTGCAGGTAATTTTTTTCACTTGTTACATTCTGTCTGTAGGTCACTTTTTTAGGTTGATCGTAGGCACATCCTTACTTACCAGTTTTAGCTGCTGTTATGCAGAGGAATTGAGACCTGGAAGCCTTTGTTAGAAATTGGATGTACTGGAAAAAATCTGGGGTTAAAATTTGCAGCATATTATTTATGTGCTGTAATTTTTCCTCACAATACTACATGGACTAATAATGGTCTTTGACTTGCTGCATTACAGCCTATTTTCTAAGAGCTTCAGGGAGAATTCTGTTTCTAAAAAGTTGTATAACCCGTTGCAGTGTCTATCCATACTTGGGGAGGTGGGTGGGAGAAAAATGAATACTGACTTGCTCAGATTTGAGTGCCAGATCTTGTAAATTTAGCATGTAATTTAGACTTTGTGCCACATACGGTAAGAATGTCCTCTTGAATGTTGTCTTGCCTCTCCTTGATACATTTTCTCATGATGCAGGATGACAAACTTGCAAAAGTTTTCTGAAGCAAGCTTAAAACATTCATCCTCTGCTTCCTACTCTGAAAGTAATTTCTGAAGCTTATAGTTAGCCATTCTTTAGAGCTTCAGCTGTGAAGTCTGTCATCACTGTGACTGCTGCTTGTAAATTGAAATCCAGTGAAAGCCTATTTTTCAGTGTGTCTATGCATAAAGGGCTTTCATTAGGGTAAGGTTGCCTCCTTTCTCACTTTTTAAGACTGCTTATTCTGTATATGGTTGGAGTTGCGTTTAGTCACACTCGTGACTTTCTGGACAAGCACAGAGGATTTCTCTGAGGACCAGTGTTTGGAACCTGGAATGCTTGCTCTGTTCATTGCACTTGCTCCATGTTAACTGGTTATGGCTACGATAGAGGCAGGGTCTGAGCACAGTAAGAGACAGGGTCATGTGAAAATGCCGCATTCTGTACAGACAATAAATCAGTGTGACAGTGTGCTGCAGTCACACCTTGACTCGCTGCTTACCGCGTACATAGGTGTGCCCTGTCTTACAGCTGCACTGTTGGCTTCTGCTGCAGAAGAGTGTGCTGCTCTGGGGTTTTTTCATTCTTTGTACTGCTCCTTGAGCCAAAAGAAAGGTACTTTAAAAAGTCTGCTTGATTGTAACTGAAACTACTAAGGGAAGTTTGGAATTCTTTGTTATTTTTGCTAACTTAGTTAACTGTTTTGAATTGTAGTAGGTAAAGGAAAATTACCGAGGCTTGAAAAAACCCAAACCACTGACCTGAAAATAAAAGTGCAGAAAACACACATTTATTGTTCACTAAGTGAAAAGGAGGACACTCATGAGGTTCAAAACTTCTACAAGAAACAAAACATAAAATAAAGGTTATCTTCATGATAAAAGCTTCATAAATTACAGTTTTTATTCAGCCTTGTGTGTTCAAGAGTGTAATGGAATTATTTAGAGAACTTATCTTTGAAAACTTCTTGTTAGGAGTTCTTTCAATCTCTCTTAGAAGTGTTTTACTGAACTGCTTGATCTTAATGTGTGGGCTCGCCAGTGTGATAGTTTGGCTCTAAACCTTCCTTTATAATGATTGTTCAGATTTCCCTCTCAGGTATTGCATGGGAGTAAGAGCTTCCATTTCCTGAGGTGTAAGGAATTTTAATGGTAAGAAGGAAAAACTGATTCAGAACTGAATATCTGCATGTGCAGTTTAATCTACTTTCAATATGTATGTTTTTATGTATCTGGATTAATATTTTCTGGACCAGCTTTAAGACTCTAGGGATCTGTTTTTTAATAACCTAGAATTTCCACATGGTTTTCAGTAATAGAGTGACTTAGCATTTCTCTTTGAGGATCTTAAATCTGAACTTCACCTAAACAGAATTTTACTTCATGTCTTTAAAATATATTGCATAGAGGAAACTTGACTTCTACAAGTGCTGTTTTGGAGAGTTTTGTTCCGGAACCAGAACTTCCTGTAACAGTATCATGTTGAACTACTTGGTAGCTACATGTAGAGTTTAATTTGTATTTTATTTTCATAGATAGTATTTTTAGAATTTTTTTTCTCTCAACAACTACTTAGTAGTAATTATGGTCCAAGAGAAACAAGTCATTGGTTTTTTTGTGGAGGATGCCCTAAAAATCTGTTTCCCAAGGTTCTGTAGCAACAATTGACCTGTTTATAGATGTTCATCTTTAAAATTTTTCCCAAGGACTAGAAAATTAGGAGATGAGAGCAAACATCAGTATACTGGAGTCATGTAGTAGTTGTTAGTATGCATGCCGTTGTCCAGAGTTTTTGCTTGAGCTTGTGCTCTTGATTTGCAGATCTCTAAAAACATGGTTAGCACAAATAATTATTGTGGATATTTTGAAAAACTGAATTTGTAAAAAATAAAGTCAAAGAGTTGTTTCTGAAATGTTAAGTGAGTATTTGATTTATTTTAAAGGGATCTGGGCTGAAGACCTAACTTAATAGCCCACAAAAGAGAAGCGGGGTTCATCTTTTCTTAATATTGGTAGATAAGGACATAGAAAGGGCTTTGTTTTTAATAAATAAGCCCCCATTATATTCTTCACTTTGAAGAATATATTCACAGG
Organism: Peucedramus taeniatus; assembly: GCA_013400575.1. Taxonomy (NCBI): domain Eukaryota; kingdom Metazoa; phylum Chordata; class Aves; order Passeriformes; family Fringillidae; genus Peucedramus; species Peucedramus taeniatus. The sequence goes on along the minus strand of WBNO01002372.1, from coordinate 13,095 downwards.
TACTGTGGTTTCAGGTACTTCCTTTAAAGAATAGATGCAATTTTTTCTTGACTTATGCAAAGCTGTGGCGTTAGCTCTCAAAGGCTGGAGTTGCTGCAGTTTCCATCTCTTGGGGAAGACTGAGCATAATGCAATGAGCAGCTCTTAACCAGTTGGCTAAAGGCTTGTGTGCTCTCACCTGTATGTTTTGTTCTGATGTTATCCTTTTTTCCTCCCAGAATCAACAGCACTTGGTTTCTGTCCATGTTTCATTATCTGACTCTTACCTGAGCATTGCTTAGCTACCTGGCTTAACATTCAGTGATCCTTGGAGGTAATAATGAAAAGTGACAGAAATACTAATGCTAATTAGTGTATTATTTGTAATTTAATTTTTTTAATTTGAAGCAGCAGTTCTTCTCTAGAAAAGTATCTGAAGTGTTCATCCAGTAAGTGTGGACCATGATTAGTAACTTGTGAGCCAGAAGCATTGAATTATGTTTTTTAAATAGATAGGAATGAAATAAATCATCTCTTGTTAAGGTGCTATAAATCCATTGTTTTCAAGATATCTCTATAATCTTTCACTTCCTTATAGTAATTGCAAGTGAAATGTTTGATCAGTCACTTGGTCAAATACAGATAAAAGTCTGCTAGGTCTGAGTGTTTAATTCTCAATTTCTATTGCTGTAGTAAATTTTACATGGAAATACACTTTTCAATTAATTTTCATGTTGAATGCCTGCCTACCTGTGGTCTTTGCATTTCACTGAACATAATTCTTTTGCTCAGGATTTTATCCTGAGAAGCTGACAAAGCAAAGAGAAGCCTTAGAGATGGAAAAACAATCCTTATCTCATTCGCTTCTCCTGTGTTTTGTTCATGTAGAATGTATTAGAAATTTATTTACTTGAATTGATGAGCCTTATTGGGCTCTGGTGTAAGCTTGTTTTCAGTCATTGACCAATGGTCACACAAGCTGTGTCAAGTCTCTGGAAAGAGTCACGAGTTTCATTATTATTATCTTTCTAGTCTTCTGTAAGTATCCTTNGGGTTTCTTCTAAGGTCAAGATAAGTTTTTATTATTTCTAGGCGTGTCTTTGAGCCTTCAGAGGTAGGCTTTAATCCTGAATTCCATATGTGCTAAGGCCATGTCAATGTACTGGTTTGGGATTCTTTGCCATTAGATGGGTCACTGTCAGTCTTCTCTAGGAAGCTTCTGTTTACAACAGAAGGTCTCTTAAGCTTGTTTTTCTTACGTAGTGAGTAGCCTTGCACATGCACAGATTTTTGTCCTTGATTTGATGGTGTTTCCTTAAGATACAAACAAGCCTGGCTTGTGGGCTTTGGGAGGGATAAGTTGGTGTTTTCTGAACTGCTAAGACTGAAGCAAGACAACTGAAGTAAGTGGTTGATGTGTAACTGGTTCTTCATACATGTTATTCTTATGATGTGACTCTCTAATATTCAGATAAGCAATGCCAAACATATGAAGCTTTATTTCTTTAATCGATTTTTGGCCTGTGCTGTCAGCTGAAGCAGTCTTATCTGTGCTCTTGAAAGCAAGTTAGAAAGTGTTGGAGCTTGTTGACATAAATGATATCTTAGTTGTGACAGCACACCCCTTGACAGAAAAATATCATCTCTTTATTGCCTCAAAAGCTTTAGCACTTCCTGTGTACTTAATTTATCAAGGAAGGTTCATGAGATAGTGAACAAATGAAGACAATATTATTCTGGAAATGAAGAGCTATCTAATGAACTCAATTATCTTTTTTTCTACTGAGTAATACGTAATTATGGAAGTTAGTGTTGAACACTTAAATCCTTCAGGTAGAGCAGTCATACAGCCTTACCATTTTCTCTTCAGCCTGGCTGTTTTGAAGATCCACATGCAGTATTTGGGCAGTGAAATAATAGAATAGGATATTTTGGTTGGAAGGGACGCTGCCATCAAGACTATGACAATTTCTGGGTGAGATCTAGAGAGTATTAATAAAATTCCATTTTCATGACCATTACTGAAAGAGCGCAGATGTAGAAAAGCTGTTGCTTTTTTGTTTTAATTATGTACTGAATTTATAGAAGTTATATTTTTTTAAAGAGAAGCAGTCATTCTTCTGAGTAGACTCATTGACTTCTTCAGTCATGTTAAATTTGTTTTCTGGACTACAAAAGATATAACAAAATGTGGACTTTTCTTGACAGTTGTCCTCTTGGAGGATGACCTTGAAAGTCTATTTCCACAATACAGTGCTAGGAAAGAAATGCCCATAACAATCTTGTTTCAGTACTTTAAACACGTTGGAATTATGTAGATGTCTTCTGCTGACTTCAAAGTCTTCAACACATGTGTTGCACTCTAAAAGATGTATATAAAATCTGATTAAACACTGAGCAAGACACTCAAGTACAGATGCTTGGGCTTCTTTTGAGACATGTCTTCATTTTTCCATACTAGAAATAGCATTGGTCATTGTTGAGACTATAATAACACTTTTTTTTTGGTTGGGTTTTTTTAATAACTTGCACTTTTCTTTTTACTACTTGGCATCTTTGTTTTCCTACTGTGGAGGTCATCAACCATCACCTGGGAACAACATTTCTTGAGTTCGGGATAACTGTATCTGTGTTTGTGCTTTGCTAATGTCTTCTCAAAACAAAATTGGAAACAATCTCCTCCAATACATACCATTTTTAATAGTGAATGTTTTACCAGTAAGAGAAATATTTAATTCCTTCAGCAGCATGTGAACTTAATTCTTGTGTGAAAGTTTGGAATGTCTGACAAGATTTCTAAAGTCTTTAGGAGTCAAGATCTGTAACTGAAGTATTCCTGTCACTCTACTTAAAGCTAGGTTTCTTCCAGTTCATAGTTTTGACTCAAACTCTGCTGTTCCAACAGTTACATGAATTTCTGTAGCAGGCAATTGCAGTTTGCATGTGTTTCTAACTTTTTTGTTCAAACAAAGTTCAACATATTATAAATTAACTTTTTTTTTATACTTGTATTGTATAAGAACCCTGTAATTCATAGTATTAATAGAAACCTCAAAAATTTTTATAGTCAAAGTTTAAACTCTACTTGCATTCATGTACTGCAGCAATATCATTGTGATTAAAACCATCCAAAGCTTCATTTTTGATATTCTTGTGTATTTTTTTTCTAGTTTCATTCTGTAAATGTGTTTGTCCAATCAGTCAACATGTCCATTAAGTTAGAAAGACTTTTATCAGCCTCTGTTACTTTCTGTGTAAAGCAAATTAAGAGAAATGATAGGGTTTTAAGGTCTCTTAAAATAAATACTAAAAAGTGAAAGAAAAGAGTTTAGAGTCAAGTTTTAGACATAAGTTGCTTTCAAAACTACCAATTAAGCCCTGTGGTTATCTGGGAAGGATGTGTCCTTATCTCAGAGGAGCTGTTTAGTGTATTCTTCAGTGTGTAAGGGTTTCTCTTATTTTACTAAAACCAGTTATTGATTAGTTGTTAGGAATAAAACTTTTATTTTGGGAAAGCAGGTGGTATTAATTTGCTTCCCCAGAAAAAGTTACAGTTTCTTGTGTTTAACAGTGACTTAGTAACATAACAGGTTGCTTAAATATAAATTAAAAATGACTTTATTTAAAAAAAATAGAAAGCACCTTTTTCCTACTGAAAAATGAAGAACAGGCTGGAATTTGAAGGAGAAAAATTACCACTTCTTTTCCCTCTCATTTTAGGGTACGGTCAATGGTGTGCTGCTAGTGACGCCAAATAATATAATGTTTGATCCTCATAAAATGGATCCTCTGGTCCAAGAGAATGGCTGTGAAGAATATGGCATCATGTGTCCAATGGAAGAAGTGATGTCAGCTGCTCTGTATAAGGAAATTGTGGACAGCAAAATTAAGGAGTCATTAAGCATGTAAGATAGAACAGTATTTGTAAAGCTTTGAGTAAATCTGAACTGTAGCCACATTGTTGACCATACAAAACTAGAAAACCAGCATTTTCCTTTTTTTCTTCTTAGGAAAGGATATCAAAGATTGGCTTGCAAAGATCCTATAAAAAGTTTGCTTTACCTTCAGTTCTTACATCGTATATATGATACAGGATAAATCTTCTCATATACACATGGATTCTAATTTCCTCCAGCAGTCTCTTATAAAGATCTGTGGTACCATGTCATTTCCTCTGCCCCTTCCCCATTATGGAAACAGTAGCAGATGTTGTTTGGTTCTTGAATAATTTAAAAATTGGTGTTCACAATAAAAAAAGTGCAGCTTTGACAATTTTAGGTATAAATTTTTATTGTTCAGCATTTTTCACTTGCTTCTCAATCTTGTTGCTCTGACAAATGATTTATACTCATTTTCTAAGATTTGCATATATTGTCATGGGCCTAGGAGTATATTTTTCCCCCTTTATGCCTAGGGGAGGGACAGCATATTCACCTTTAGGTGTAGTCTTTTTTTGGAGTAAACAGTGAATTTGGATTGGTGAGGTCTAAGCACTGGTTTAGCGCAGGCAGGCATTTAAAATAAACTTTAAAGAGCATTATGAGAAATCTTTGTTCCATTCTCTGTTTTTTATGCAGAGCTTTTATATTGTCATCAGAAAAAGATAAATTCTGTCCTAAAAACAAAAAGGGATTAAAAAAAAAGTTGTGCCACCTTTACCTATTAGAGCCCAAAAAGCACACACATTTGCGGACTGCCTGAATTATCTAGCTGCAGGGAAGTGGGCTTCTTTAACCAAGAGAGTGTAAAGCTGTTTGCTTGATATGTAATGCTATATCCTACTTAAAATAGTTGCATTTTTAAATATACTAAATAATTCTTAAAAGTACCCTCTTCCAGTTCATATAGATAGCACCCTAAGCACATGTTTCTTGATAATCTTAATGAAATGGACACTCAGAAGTAGTAACTTGCCTCATACCATTTTTAAGCTCAGTTTTGGCATAAACCTGGGAGTGAACTGGTATCTTGGCATGGTCTTGTTTGCTGCCTGATGTCATGTGTCTGTTGAAAGGGCAACTGGAATACATGTTGCGACAGTAGTTGCAATGTTTATAGTACTTTTGGGGCTTTTGATGTAGACTGATGATGCCTTCAGCATAATTTCTTCCTGGAAATTTATTTTCCAGACTGAGTTTTAAAAAGTAGCTCACAGTTCCTATTTCAGTCGATAGACAGTGGAAAGAATTAGGTAACTATGCTTGAGTCCTGTTACTGCAGTTGCAAAACAAGTATTTTTCTAAACTGCTTAGTTTGTTAATGATGCCATTGATTTTTGTGCTCCTGTAGCACATGCATTATCTGTTTTGTTAATAATATGAATGCATGTGGGGAATGAAAGTGTGTCTGCTGAAAAAAGGTCATGCTCTGCATTCAGAGGCCTGTATGCCCAATTTGATTTATCTTTCTTGTCAGCTGTATAAAGTAGTAGATGGAACACTAGCTGCTAGCATATTCTTCAGTCTCTGCACTTCTATGCCTTAACTAAATATGAGGCATATTTGTAAATTTGGAGGAAAACAAAAATCTTTTAACTCTAAACAGAAGTCCTAACAGCTTTAGCTAGATCTGACAAGACCCATGTGTCTTGAGGTATCTTAAGTCATGTTTTCTTACTTTTTTTTCCCTACGTATTCCACTGTTATAGTTAACCTTCTTCCACTCTCCCAATTTTTCCAACTGTCAAACCCACTTAAACTTGGGAAAGCAATCGCATTTTCAGTATTCAGATTGTTGATATGGAAAAGGGTCACAAGCCCAATGGATGCTTTGGTTCTTAAAACTAAAATTTTATGTTGTATGGTTTCTATCTATAAGCCACAATCAATGCTGAAACTGGAAAAGAAATGTCTGACTGCATACAGGTGTTTTACAGATTTCATGAACTTTACATTGTTTTTCTATGAGAGCACCTATAATGAGCATAATCCTGCATATTTAAAAGAAATGGCCTAGTCTAATAGGTAATGAATTCTAAAGCTGAATCCACATGCTTTGTAAGCAAAATTTTTCCGTTAGCTAAAGCTTAATACAAGTTTGATGTTAACGCTGAGATAAGAGGATGCATATGCTTTGCAAACATCCTGAATTTTAGCAGCATCTCAGTAATATGATGCAACTGAATATGAAGTTTTGTGAGACTGGGGAGTGAATTTATTGTCCTTCAGAACAGAAATTAATGTACAAGCTTCTTAAAAGCATTTAGTTTTAGGTAATGGAAGAGTTGGTGTGCTTCTGATAGCAAAGTTGACATTGAGAACTCTAGTCAAGAGTACATATAAATATGAGAATTTTTTGTGATGGCTGCATACTACGCAGGTTTTTTTTGACAACTGGGAAAAGTTTAAATTTTGTAGGTCTACTTGAGCATGTTCAGAGTACCTTTCTAGTTTTCCTCTTCTAAAAGTTAGAAGAGATAGAATTTCTAGTTAGTTTTTTTTTTTAGAAGGAAGGTTTAAGCAAGATTATTTTCTGTGGGTAAAATAAATTTTTATGCTTGCTTTTTTATACACTATTTATTAGGATCTTCAGTTGTATCAAGTAGTTTGGGATTTATTTTGCCAAACAGTGGTATCCTCAAAGTTAGGTACCTGCTGAAGACAGGTAAACACTGTTTCAGGTATTTTCTATGGGCTGAATCGTGAGATAAACATTGATGGTTCCTACTGTTCTGCATTTACTGGCTTCAATATCTGAGGTTAGACCAGATGATTTCTGCCATTCATGTCTTACCTGTGAGCTAGTTGTCAGCTTCCTTTTAGGGTGGGATATGACAGTTCAATTGTATTGAATGCTTGGGGAGACAAAACTGTAAAAAACTGGGGATGATTTTTACCTTTAGAGATTATGGTTGTGTGTAGCTTTTTGTTGGTTTTACTTTGGTTTTTATTTTATTTTTACACTTTAAGTGCCTCTCACAATTGTGTTAGTTTCATAAGAGAGTTTCTTGTGAAAGTAATGTCATGAACTTGGGAAGTCCCAGCTATGTTATGCTGGCAAAAGGTCAGCCACATTTACCATTATGGTATCACATTTTATGGTTGTTTATTACTAATGCTCTGGATTAAGTTGGTTTTTAGGATGTTCATTTGTTTTAAGAGCTTGAACAAAGCAAAATGAAGAAAAGAGTTTGATACTTTACCTTGTTAACCTGTTATAACAACATTCTTGTTTTGCTCAACAGAGATGTAGAACAGCTGTCAGTAAGGGAACTTGGCCATTCCAAGAAAGCTGCAAAGAGCAATACAGATGACACAGATTCCAGGGTTCGGGACACGGGCAATGACAGTGCTAGTACTGCCCCAAGAAGCACAGAGGAGTCTCTTTCAGAAGATGTATTCACCGAATCAGAACTCTCTCCAATACGTGAGGAACTTGTTTCCTCAGATGAGCTTCGACAAGATAAATCTTCTGGAGCATCATCGGAATCTGTCCAAACAATAAACCAGACTAGTGCTGAATGTTTAACAGTCATTTCAGACTCCAGTGAAGCTGCCAGTGACTTAAAGCCCAGTGCAGAGATGGTTGTAGGTGTTAAACAGTTTGGTACCCACTTAAGTTCAGAAAGTGCTAAAATGTCTGTAAAGGGGGGACAAGAATCTGGTGAAAGTACTGCAGATGTCCTTCGGCAGTCTTTGCAAAGATCACAGGGTAGTGAGGAGCCCAGCAAGGAGACAGAAGTGGGCAAGGATCAGGGTTCCTCACTAGGAAAAAAAGCAGGTAATGGGATGGAAGAGGAATGTTCGGGTTGTGAAGTTACCACAGACTCTCAAAAGAAAGAGACACCTAGCAAAGGAAAAGTAGTGGGAGAGCAAAATCAAGATTCAGAGGCAGAAGTTGAAGAACTCCGCAAGCTCTGGAAGACCCACACTATGCAACAAACAAAACAACAAAGAGAAAACATGCACCAGGATTCACAGAAAGAAATCAGTCAGAAAGCTGTATCTGCAGGAGATGGGCGGATAGAAGGTAAGTCAGTGGGTATTTATGGATACAGTATTAACCTTCAGATTTCCAATGTATCACCCTCCAGTTTAATGGACATTTTGGATTTTTTTTCATTCTGTACAACATATCTTTCCATGTGCTGGTTATATTTCTCATTGGCTTGAAGATACTCCAAAGTTAAACTTTACATAAACTTTTGGAGAAGATATTTGATGCTTTCAGAATGCTCTTTCACTTGTATCTTGTCTTACTTTGATGCTGACTAGAAGAAGGTTAAGCATCCAAAAAGCTTGATTCAGGAAAAATAAGGGCTAGATGTTAGGAAACTAGTGCTGTGGATACAGTGAACAGCTAGGTTTTATCTCTTTAATACCTTGATTCTTCTGCAAAGATCAGGCTCCTGGTATTATTAGTTGGAAGTTACCCTGAAAGTCTGTTCAAGTTTTTATCATACAGAAATATGCTGTGCCTTTAAACAACTTAAATATGCTTCTGGATTAATTTGAATTTGCTTTCTAAAAAAATCACAAGTTACTTTCTGATGTCTTCCCATCTTACTAATGGAGATAACTGAACTATTTGTTTTAATTGTGCAGTATTTGGGGGACTGGAAAAGACTGTTAGTGTGTGACAGGCATTAAAGATAAGTGAAGTGCATTTGAAGGTTAAATTCATTATGTTAATTATTAAAGTTGAAATTATATTGAATAGAAGTACATTCTTTGGTTAACAGAAGTTTATCTACACTTTAAAAACTTATATAATAGTTTTTGCTTGTTGGTTTTTTTTTTGGTTTTTTTTTGGTTGGTTGGGTTGGTTTTCTTTTTATTCTTTTAAGAAAGTAATTGAATTTTGAAATGTGAAGCAGATGAATACTTGTATCATTCTGTGATAAATTTGGCTTTTATGCCATAAATATTAGAAGTATTTCTAATACTTCTGGCTACTTTCTTATATACTTACTAATACTATTTTCTAATACCTCTGGCAGATGTCAGCTAGCAGTAGTTGCTGGTTATAACTTTAAAACAATTCAGGTACTAAGTGTTCTTTGGCACAGTTGCTGCTTTTCTTACAAATTAATATTTGTGACTCAGTTGCATTAAATACTTTTTTGTAAAGATCGTATCATTGACTGACTGCAGGTTGTTTGTGTGTTATGTGATCTGTATATTTGCTGAGTAAATATATATATATAACCAAAAAAGTGTCTGCATACAGTCCTACGGAAGAGTGTTTATATACACATAGTGCTGCTGCCTCACTCAAGGTTTATGGGGTAAAGTACAAAGAAAAGAAAACACAAAAAGCACAAGATACCTTTTGGAAATTTGTACCAATTCAGTCCAATTTCAGTAGGAATTATTACATCTCTTATTCTTGCATGTTGTATTAGCAGAATGGAAATAAATGATTAAATTATGAAGTAATATTTCCCAACCTAGACAGATTTGGTGAAGCTTCTTACAGGCATGATTAAACAGAATTAAGGTAAAAACATAGATCTGCTTTATAATCCTTGAAAAATATCAGACTGAATATGATATCTATTAACAGTAGGTCACTAAAAACACCAGGTCATTTAAATTTTTAAATGTACTAAACACTTTCAAGTAGCCTTTCTCAAAATAAAACTCTGAAGTAGTCATACTATGCGTTTTGGATCAATAAATTACCTAGACAGTCTTTTTGTCTCTTTTATATAGCAGGAACTTAGTTGAATTTTTTCCTCTTTTGTGGCAGTTTTGAGAATTTAAGTTTTGAGAACTATTGTTTTTTCAACTTTGCAAAAGCCAGATATTTGAGTTGGGAATGAATGATCTGAATGTTTGTTCTCAATGTTGCGGAAATGCAATGCAAGTAGATACTTAAGAGTAGAGTAGAATAACTAAAAAGGTCTCGCTTGTATCTACTTTTATTTTTTTATTGCCCAAGCTTCTGTTTTTACAGACACCTTTAACCACTGGACTGAAATAAAGCTAGATTGGTTGATACTTTGGAGAAATTGGAACAATCTATAATTCTGTGTGTGTATAAACAATTTAAAATATCATTAATGATAACATGTCAAAATATTTTCTGCCTAGCTGAATATTGGCAGAGGTTGAAAGGAAAGACAAGAAGCATGAGACGCAGTAGCCATTGCTGAAATCTTTTCTCATTAATTCTGCATCAAATATACAAGAAGATACTGGAGAATTCACAAAAAAAAAAATCTGAAATAGTAATTTTGAGAGTTGGGGCACAGCTGAATTTTTTTTTTTTATTTTATCTGATATCTGGAACCATAATCCCACTTCTCTGAGCTCAGGGAAGTCCCTATCTGCTGCCTCTGAAGGACCAAAATCACAAATACCAAATAATTTGAAGAGTATTTATCTAACACTGCCACAGAATTTGTATGCCAGTCCTATGAAACGGGCTTTTTTGTTTATTTTTGTTTCTTTTTAGTGGTTTTTTTTTCAATCTGACAATTTACCTTTGAGCTTACACATTAATAAAATACTTGCAAATAATGCATATTATTATGGCTAATTTACTATACTGTATTCTGCGGGTATAATTCTAAAATGTTGACTGAAAACATGACTGAAAATTAGGAGGCACACATTTAAATAGTTACTAGAAAAAAATAGTCTTTTGTGGAACAGTGATGTTCTAAACTTCATGGTGAAAATCTCATTGAGAAAACATAGTTGCAGTGTTTATAGAGCAATGAGGTGATGTTTTCTGTGCTTAATGGATCTGCATAGAAGTTGAAGGAGAACTTCAGCTGTAAAGAAAAGATGTCTCCTGGGAAACTGAAACTTATCTGTATGTGCATGTAATACCAGAGCTAGGATAAACCCTTTATTGTCATAAGTGATCCAAATAACTCTTAAAATTACATTTTCCTTTCTTGCTTTAAAAAAGTCTCTTGTGGCTGGAGGATTTGGCAAATAATCTAGTAAAGAAACAATTTTAAGAAGGCTTCTTCCTTTACCTTGTGCTGACTTGACAATTCAGACCTTGAGGGTAATCATATAATTCTATTAGTTCAATTAAATATACTACCAGAGAGAAAAATCCTGTACTACTTCATCTTGAGGTGGTGTTCATACCATTGAGGTGTTTGATATAGCTAAAAAATTAAAATTCATCTTAACCCTGTATCAGTAGGGCCACAATGTTTGCCCTTGTAAATGATAAGTACCTAACAAACAGCTCTGACGTGTGAATCAAGCGAAAATACATGTTTAACACAATATCTGTTTCATCTATGTGGGATACTGTTTAATAGTGGGAGGGTGGTGATTCAGTGTTAAGAGTGTGCATCAAGAATACTTTGAATACTTCCAAGCATGGATGAAATACTGTAACAATGTGATCTGTAGTTGGAAGCAGAAATGACTGTTAGAATTATTTAGTGTGTTGTACTCTGAAGTTAATTCTGCTGTTGTGATTTTCGTAACAAAAAAGGGCAGGTTATTATTACTACTTATCTTTCCCCATCTCCCATTACTTACTTACATAAGTGTCCTATATCCCTCAATTGTCCAATATAAAATTAATAATGATTTTGTTAAGCTCTTTAGTACACTGTAGACAGCTTACTTTGTCTTTATTAATAGGTTCTTCTGTTATGAAAGAAAAAAGACGACATCGATCTCACAAGTTTCTGTGTCTCAGGGTTGGAAAACCCATGAGAAAAACATTTGTTTCTCAAGCAAGTGCGACAATGCAACAGTATGCACAAAGGGACAAAAAACATGAGTACTGGTTTGCTGTTCCACAAGAAAGGTAAGACAGGTAAACTGTAAAAATCAGCAATTGCCAGTAGGTGTTTGAGCTTTTTATTTTTTCTGCACCATTCAATATTTTGTAGTGACTATATCTGTCTAAATCACAAAAAAGGGTCAGCATCTGAGAATGTTGTTGATTGGCTTGTATTGTATTTGCCATTGGTGTACCTCATTACCTTACTGACATTTTACTGGTTTACTTGAGTTACTTTTAATTTTGGCAAGTTGTTTCTCATTATATTATTTAGGCTCTTGTTTGTAGCAATTAAATAACGAAAGAAAGATTCAGGTGTTGTCTGGTGGAGGAAGTAAGTTCTGCAGTAAAATTTTTGTCATTATCTGTGCTTCCCATTATTTGGAAACTTTCTAAAAATCCTCTCTGAGTTCAGAAGAGCTAGCTGGCATTCTTTTGTCTTGTCTTTGTATATGGAACATAAGGCCTTTCCATGAACCAACTTAAACATGTCTACTGGAAAAATACCTAAATTTGTTGAACTTATTCAAAGACATGAGATTGTTCATGCTCACTCACTGGTACAGTCTTTTGTTCTGAAATGATCTTTACTGCTAGGAAACTGACTTCTTTTCAACGCAAAAGTGGTTTTTAGCGGTGTTACATTCTTGTCAAAGACTGGGGGGAAAAGAAAGAAACAAAAAACTGTCAGTTATCATCTAGTATTAATACCTACCTGCAATGATCAAGTCACTTTTCCATCTTTTCTTTTGAGCTGAATGGCATAGAATGTCCAGTTGGGGCACTGCAGTTGAGGACAGATATGGATCAATTGGAGAGAGTCCAGAGGAAAACAGCAAGACTATTTAATGCCTAGAAAGTGTAACATATAAAGAAAATTAGAAGTAAGTGGGGTTCTTTAATCTAAAGGAGAAAAGGTTGATTACAGACATAAAATTATTTTATACTGAAGTTGGCTGCAACAAAAAGGGCAGTAGTCTTTTTTTATGTCCACTGTGGATAGAAATGTGTGATGGACTGAAATTACATCAAAGGATTATACTTACCCAACAGGTAGAATTGAGTCTAT
>WBNO01002354.1:0-54315 GCA_013400575.1 Peucedramus taeniatus | reverse complement strand
TTCCTTCCTTCCTTCCTTCTTTCATTTATCTGCTTTTCAATTGCTTGCTGGCTTTGCTTTTTGTTTGAAGTAAACATCCTCATCCACAGTGATTCCATACAACTGCATAAAAAAAAGCATGTTTTGAAATGGAGGCATCTGACATCACTATACAGTGTTTTAACCTTAACCTTGGTCTAGTTGACTGCTATGAAAACTCTTACTGCAGTTTTTCTGACACAGTGTTATAGTATCATAGCTTCAGAAACTGATTTTTGCCAGTGAAATGGCAAGAGTAATCTCAGTAAGGTGAAAGTGTAGAAAAATTTCATGCTTTAATGGTCAATTACAGACTAATGAAATCTTATTTCCAGATTTGTGAGTCATGTTGTAAGGTTCACGTGTACCAAGCTTTGTCACTAATTACCATTTCACTGTTTTACATAATTGCACTGAATAGTATAGGCTGGGCCTAACAGAAATAGTTTAATGGTCGAGTATCCCTTGGCATAATTAGCATCACAGGTTCTTATTTCTTTGATGCTTGCAGGCAAAACACTGTCTGCTGGAGCTGTGGTAGTAAGTGAGAATGGTCATTTCACAATATGCTTCAGTGACTGAGTATATTTAGTCAGATGGGTTTGTGAACAGGATGAAGGTATCATGTGTTACGTGTGTAATCTGAAATAAATAACTTCAATTCTAGTTCTTGAGCTGTATGGTTACATACTGCACAGTTTCTCTATTTCAGATATGTTTAACTCAGTCGTTCTCCCAGTGGTTTACAAAGTCTTTAGCATATCTCTCCTTTCCTTACTGGTCGCTTTCAGTGCAATATCTGATAGCAATGATGTTTGGTAGAGCTAAAAGGTATAAAACATTCTTCATCTAGTCATAGCCCAAAGGATATGGAAGTAGTCACTGTAACCATGACCTTTGAGGAAGAGCTGTCTTTCCTGGCTTAGAAATACAAATCTGATTCACTCATTACAGATAATTCAAGGAAGCTGCTGGGAGGCAAGAGATTAGGATCTTCTGAACACTAAGAGCATACAAAAAGATCAAGACTTGCCTAAGAGCTTTTCTAGCCAAAGAGGTGGATAAGTAATTACCTTTGTGGTGAAAGGGACTAACTAAGGACTGCTTACCAGGTGCTTCTCTACTTTCAGGCTGCCACTTTCAACCTCTGTGTCTGAATATCTATGATAATTAATACATAGCTTTCAGAATTTGCCCTGAACAGGACCAAAATGCTCAACCCTGATATGGCAAATTCCTTGCAGAATCAGGTTAACTGGCTGAAATAAATCATCTTCTGCTAGTCATATCTTGTAAATACTGTCAGGTGTGAATATAGGATTTCCTATCACAAGATACTGCCATCTGAACACAGGCATCTACTTCCCTTGTCACACAAATTCCAGGTGATCCAAATATCAGTAAGTGCACTCATAGCTTGTCCATTCTGGCATCAAGCACACAGCATGGAATGAAGCAGAACCCAGCATGCCTGTTTTGTAAGATTTGTGGTTTTCTGTTCCAAAGTCTGAACTCCTGAGTGTGTCTGAAAGCTTTGGAGACTGTAGTTTGCCAATATGTCAGGCAGCTATGAAAGTTTTTTATTGCAAAATTTGCAACTGGGATAATGGTGACTGATTTTCTTGTTTACAAATAGCAACCAGCCATTTCATTCCTAGAGACTTCAATATGAAAATAGACACCATTTGTGCCTTTGAGTGGATCTGTTGAAAGTTTTGTCTGATCACACAGAAGATGTGTAAGAGGGCCAGATATTGGGACTTACAGCTGTTTTATCTTGCTGCAGTGCATTTTCACAAACGTTGATCATTCTAGATCAGTCTAAAGCCTTCTTTTCTTCTACAGAGACAAAAATGGTTGGTCTGGAAAAATGTAAAGTACAGAATAAGCACAGAGAATATTTCCTCAGAATGTTCATACTCCCTCCATCAGGTTGATAGTCAGGAGCTTCTGAGGGCAAAAATGTGGGGATTCTCTATGAGAGAGAGAGTGTGTGTATATGTGTGTGTGTGTGTGTGTGTGTGTGTGTGTGTGTGTGTGTGTAGTGATCGTCCTTGACAGCTTTTTTCCATTCCATTTTACTCTAAAATATCATGTGATTTATTTAACATGCATTACACCCTATTAAAAGGAGATAAAAACTTACAAAATATTCAATTTTGGTTGATGGGACTTCTAGTTCTTATTTTGGAAGGAACACAACAGAAAAACTCTGATCTGCAACTACTGTGCACTTTCAGGTCTCCATCATGTTCCCTGTTTAGTTCTCTCTTTTTCAGGTGGAAGGGCTCTAGGCCACTTAATCATTCTTTTATGTACTGTGGTTTTCCTTCTTTTTTCCTTTTCTGCCTCATGAAAAAGGAATCATTTAGGTCAGGGTGGAATCATACAAAGTACTAGGGGATGCCTCACAGTACTACATAGCACAGAGAGCAGGATCAGTGTGAACACATTCGACCAGCGCTGTGTTAATGTCTAATGTGCTATGAGAGTAATGTCCATACTCTACCAGTATCAGCAAATGCAAATGGAACATTAAGAGTATGACTCACAACGGCTAATGTGATAAAGCTGTTGATTTTTCATGAGTACAGCAAAGCTGTTTGCAGCTGCTTATCTTACCTTCAGCCTCAGCTGTTGGACCCCCAGCATTTCAAGAAACTCATTTGCAAAAACAAATGGCAAATACACCTCTTTCCACCCAGATTGACAGGGATTCCTTTTCCCAGGCAACTCCAGTGCTCCCTATGTTAAAAATTAACTTGGACAATCTTGAGCAAACTATTTACAAGACTCCAATACGTCTTATTTTTCTCACTAGGGTTTTTGGGAAGAGACTAGATAGAGGCAGCAACACTGAGACAAGCTTTGCCAGAAGATATGTTATGGAGGAAGAGTCTTTTTAAACCCTGTTCAGATACATGGCCTCACTGGCTGAATTTGGGGCAAATTTATCAGAATTTTATCTTTTTTCTGTACAGGAAATGTTTGTCTTGCCAGTTCCTTGAAAGTTTCCAGGAGTTCTAGCTAACTGCCTGCTGCACTGATTCTGTTGGCTGTTGATATCAAGCCTGGTGTACCCGGGACTTGTATCTTGTTGCCTAGAGATAAGAGACTCATTCCTACATGTTGTACAGCAGAAGTGCTCATATTTCCCAGCTGATAAAAGGAATCTCCAGGTGATGATCCTTCCTTCTGTCCAGTTTTCAGTTGAAAGATACATTTGTATCTTGGTTTTGAGCCAGTAGGCTTACATTTGTTTCTATCACAGCACAGGCTTGTTTTGAGGGTCAAATTATTTTCTCTAGAGTCAGTTGTTTTTTTTTTTTTTTAAGAAATACTTTCTTAATTCAAAGGTGAGCTATAGTCATAAAAGCCATAAAAATTATCTAAATACTATCTTATGCTATTTAACCACAGGCAAAGCATAAAAGGCAATCTTATTTTACTTGAAGAATTATGAATATCTCAGAAAAAAAAAACCACCAAACTTTAAAAAATCTATCCAAATCACTTTTGTATTCACAAACCTGAAAAAGAATGAAACTTGCAACTTTGTCAAGTGGGCTTGATACATTTAACACTGAAAGTTCTAAGAACAATTTCATTTAGCAGGTCTGTCTCCACAAGCTTCTTATGAATTTTCAGTCTCTGGGATTTTGGAACTGTTTTATATAAATGAAAGAGTGAATGTGTAATGCTTTTCTTTGTGGAGTTAACATAACTTCTAAATTTAAATTTCCTACAAATTCTTGTGATACAATTACCTTAAATTCTTGGTATTATTGCCTGTCAAAATATTCATTTCAGTCTTCGCAGAAACAAAACACCAAATATGCGTGAAATCATTGAAAATGAATGTCTTTAAACTTCAAATGAATTTTAAAAGTCATATTTTGCAATACTTGCTTTGAACTAAAATCCTTGAGATTAAGAAATTTAAATCACTTACTACCAACATGCTTAAATTTAGTAACTGGCAGAGAGAGTGAGCATGATTTTATCATAAAGTTAAAATCATTTTTTTAGTTACTTCACTAGAAGCACAGTAGTACAATTTTAATATTGATTCCTGAGTATCAAATCAATCTTTAAAATAATTTGTCCTTTTCCAGACAGGGAAAGCTGTATTGCTTGTGACTGTACAGAACAGTGGATTCTGCATGCAGTTTTAGCTGAACATTGTCTTGGCTGAGTGTCTAGCATTGTTATTATTACTACTATAAATGACCTTAAGGCATAGCAAAAGGGTCATAAAGGCTGTATTGAATGTTAATATGATGATGAGAATGCTTAGTTTTTCAGCATGGCATTTCAAATTTGAGAATGAAAGCATAAGCCATCTTTTAATGGATGTGGCAGGTCTCTGAAGTGGGAATTACCCTGTGCAGCTCCATCTAAGTTGGTGTATTGCTGGGAATTGTTACACATGTTAACAGTAAACAAGAGACTTTTTGCCAGGAAAACTGAAATGGGGTACAAGACTGCTGCAACAAGCTCCAGTCTTACTTCTGGCAGAATCTGTGTCCCTTTTTTTCTCTAATAAATTCATTATTTCAAGGGAAGGGAAAGTTTGCCTGTACCAGTAGCTTGTACTCAACTTCCACATATTTCTTCAAGCAGATGGTCTCAGTGTTTTCAGAACAAGCTAAGAAGGGTAGTTATTTCCTTGGTCTATTGCTAGTGGGTGGTTTGAGGCTGTATGTTATATTCTATGGTAGAAAAAACAGTGTGATGTTTTGATTTGATTAAGTATGAGAGCTGATAGACTAATTCATGTTGTGGTTCAGAACTGGGCTAGTCATCTTACTACTGTGATTAGCTGGATATTTTAACGTGTGCCTGAGGCCATGTTCTCTCAGTTACACATCTACATCTAAAATGCTACAGCAGTTTAAGTTAAATTATATTTTCAACTAGTTTGGTTAATCCATTGTGAAAAGACTCCATTTTGCTTAGGCTAAGCTCACAACGTTTCAACTTAAATCAGTTTGGAAAACTGACCAAAATAAGAAATTCTTGAAAAATGTGTTAAAATGTGTGGTTTTACCAGAAAAGCTTAACAAAACTGGGGTCTGTGTTTAGACAAAGTACCCACCCCCTTCCTTCCTTCCTTCCTATGTCGACATGTAAATAATGCCCTGAGCTATACCTATGCCTAATACATGATTTTGTAACCTCCTTGCAGCCTCACCATTTTGGTGTTGGGTGTCGAGTCTCAAAGAACCATTAAACCACTGATGGCTGGAAGATTTTGCTGTAGGAAATTAGATCTATTTTTCACCACTGTGTCTTTCTGTAGTATCACTGTTGGCCACTGATGGGAATGGGATGCTGGGCAAGATGAACTTTTGATTTTACATGTCATGGCCACTCATACTCTGCATTGAAAATATGACCTTTGGGCTCCACTTCCTAGGGCACAGGAGAGTGTGTAGGAAGAATATTTTTCTTGAAATGAACCCTCCCTTTACAAAAATTGTCTAAGCTCTGTAGAAATTAAAGGGGAAGAATGTGGGGGAGCACATTTCCTGAAGGGAGGTGGAAGGAGTTTCAGAACCTTTATTCCATAGATGTAGCACTTCTTTCTGAACCCATCTTATGCACCAGAAGTCCTTGCACACCAGTGTTTCTCCTGCACACACTCTGTGTGCAGTCTTGGGAGGAGCTCAGGGCTGGGCACTGCATGGGGGTCATCTCATCAGGGGTTGGTGAGCTGGTGTCCCCAGGAGCAGCTGTCTCCTGTCCTTGCCACTCTCACAGTCAGAGTGAGGGATGATATGATCAATCATGGCTTTAGTGCAGAGTATCAGCCAGCTCACAAACAAAACTGGGGGTGTGGAGAGAGCTCATGATCCATAGGTTACAGGTTACTGCCTAAGGAGGGGAGCATGCTTATTTCTGGGACATTAGAGGGGCACTCTGAATCATGGAAAAAAATAAAGACCACACATACAATTAAACAGAAAGCAAAGTACCTTTATGTGTCTCTAGACAGCCAAGTCTCAGAGCTTCTTGAAGATTTTTCTCACTGGAGAACGTGTTTGTTTCCTGGAGGTAGCACACACACAAATAATTAGACATTCTTTAGGTTTAAGACTCTTTCAACTTTTGGGTGCCAAAATATACCTGCCAGTTTTGTGTCCTTTTCTTGTAGAGCCCATGGATGCACACGAGCTAAGTCTATATGAGCAAATTAAACTCCGCCAGTGCTCAGGCCCGAGCACTGGCGCTTGTTAAGCTCTGCTGTCCTGTCAGCTGAACCATCACTGGCACTGGCACAAACTCAGAAAATAGTCTGGGGATCAGCAGAGGCAGAGATCACTGCTGCTGCAGCACAGGACTGCCGGGGTCCTCCCCAGCACCTGCCCCTCAGCACCTGATAAAATCAGTGTCTGTCCACAGTTGTCTTTTCTGAGTCAACTCCACAGAGTACTTGGCATGGCTTCAGCTTTGGTTGTTAATTAGAGGTAGGATTTAACTCCAAGCGCTCCATTGAACTAGAACAGCAGTATAGTTAAATTTCTGCTTCCTCTCAACAGTTTGGCTCCTAGAAGAGAACCACAAAATCCTAGTAATCCAAAATACTTGGAGCAATAAAGAAGAAAACAGATAAGCAAGTCTGCTATATCTTTGTAGGTTAAAATATGACACTGTTAGAAAAGTTGTTTTTTTTTTAAATTATGCCATTCTAAAATTGCCTTTAAAATTATAAACTTTTAAACTGAGCATGTCACTGCATATATTGTTGATTATATTATAAACTTCCCATTTTCACAGACAAATAGCTAGTCTCTTTAAAAAGTCCTAAATATGTAGAGAAAACACATGCAGAGAAAAAATCCTAACACTCCAGCTCAGAAAAGGTGTGATAGCTGCATGTTCAGAACTCTAGATTCTGGCCTGTATATATCACTTATTTTTGTTGGTCTATGCTTCCTCTGAATTTTGATATAGTTGAAACAAATGCATCTTCTGTTAGTGAACTATCCACAGTGAGTCTTTCTACCCAGATGTTTATGTGACACTGTTCACAGAGCAATGGTATATCTGTGTTTAAATAGCCATAGTACCAATGGTTGATCAGAAGAGTTATTGTGGAATTTATTCTAGCCTCTGGCTTGTGCCTTCATCCATTTTTAAGTTTAACTCACGTTACCCATCTGATGCAAATGGCTCCAAGTTATGTGTTCTGTAAATGCGAGAGGCTGTCATCTGAACTCAAATCTTTGCTTAATGCTATAAAAGATAGCTGTATTTTACCAGCTTCTGTTATTTAAATGAGCTGAACATGTTTTGCTGATCACTTGACTGAAACTAAAGCATTGTGAGTATGCATGCTTTGTTGTCAGCTACTAGCAAAAGATCAAAGAGATGGTACTGAACACTGTCACAGACTCTAATTAATTGGCACTTATTTGCTTACATCTCAAGTAAGCCCATAAGCAGCTCCCTAAATCTGAAATAATTGGTGACTTGCTATGCTTTTTAAATAATGCCATTTTATTTTCTAATTCTTTATATATGAGGCTATTGTGATTGCAAGGAGTACTGATTCTAAATCTTCTTATCTAATAAAGTATATTCCTGATCTTAAGAAACACCCTGCAGATGTGATGTGAACATATTTTGTGATTGCATTGTCCATAAAAGAAATATTCCAACAATAGCCCTTAACTCATAAGACATATCACATTTATTCTAAGGTTGAAACAGAGTTACACTATACAAAAATGCAGCACCTCTCTGTTGCAGCTTCAGATTCAGTCCCTTTTCAAAATTCCCAAAGCAGCAAAAGGAGCTCAGATTTTAAAACTCAGTATAAATCTGTATATTTCCTTTAGAGACTTTTCAAAAATTCCAGCTTTAGTCATTGTCAATTTAAATTGTGGCTAATTAGCCGGCAAATAGAGATGAGTTGGACTTTTTCATTAATACCAAAAGACAAGCATCCCAATAAAATACAGAAAATACCACTGTCTCAATGTTAATTGTTTTCTATTTTTTTTTTTGGTAAGACATTCCAAGGTTGAATGAGTCAAAAGATGGAACTATAGCTTCACCTTTGCTGAAGCAAGTTATTGATATCATTATGACAAGTTTGAAAAGCTACTGTGGCCTTATTGTTTTTCTGAGTTTTGTTTGTTTGTTTATTTTTTTAATTTGCCTCTGCATACCCACTAAGCAACTTCTTTTTAAGTTTGGTGTAAAATCTGTTTTGTTAAATGCAATGAAATTTCTTTGACTACCTCCCTGAAAGTAAGGTTAAGTGTGAAAATTGTGACATTTAAAACTGTTCAAATCCTTTGTATGAATGTGTTTTTAAAACATGTTTGTAGAAAGACAGATTCCATGTATTTTCTATGTAATTAGTCACATGATTTCAAGTTCAAGGAGGTTCATAATTCATTGAATGGACATTCAAACCATAGCAATACACAAGAAACAACAAAATTTGTCACTTATTTCCCATCAGTCCTCTTAGGTATAACTGAAAGTAACTTCCTCTCAGGCCAAAGTCTATTACTGCAAATCCCAAATAGAATAGCATAAAAAGTTAGTTCCCACAAAATTTTCTGAATACCAAAACAAATTTTCATATACCATATTCTATTTCCTGCTAGAAGAACTGTAGACCAGAGCCTTTGTACAATAACTAAGCTGGCCTGAGCTCGATGCTCTCTTGATGATAAAAAGAAAAATCTTAAGATTTATTTGGTGGAATAAATAGATTAAAGGTCTAAGGAGCCTGTGACAGCTTGTGGGACAGAGCAGAGAGCAACAAAGGAGTTCAGGTGACCTGGAACTTGTTGACAGCTTCATGCTGGTTGTGCTGCTGTTACCCAGGTGGTATGGTCATTTTTGGGATGACATTTTGTCCTCAGTGAGGGGGACAAATTATTTTTCATATATTTAATGTGATAACTAGTTGCAAGTAAAGAGATCAGGAGCTTTCCAGGAGCTTCCCAAGAGTGTTCCAAAGTGTATGAAAGGTAGATATGTATTCTTAACCATAAATTACACCAGGAAATGAACTTCAGAACCTCCTCACCATGAGTACCTGCATTCTCTTCGATCAACTTAAAACTGGCTTTGCTTTGGTGGTAGTGATATGATTTTTATCATAAAGAATAGCTGGAGAAATGTGTTATTTCTTGCTAACACTTGAATTTTTGTCAGCTTTTCATTTTACTTAGTGGCTGCATGAGGATAAACATGAGAAAAAGAATCATGGTTCTGGGACTTCTTTTACCTTATACTCACTGGGAAACAGAGAGCTTTCTGGGTCTCTGAAGGCCATGGAGTTGTTGAATTGTGGAATCGTTAGGGTTGGAAAAGACTTCCAAGACAATCAAGTTCAACCTTTGACTGAACCACCACATCAACTAAACCATAGCACTAAGTGCTGCATCCAGTCATTTCTTGAACACCTCCAGGGATGGTGACTCCACCACTTCCCTGGCCAGTCTGTTCCAATGCTTGACAACCCTTTCAGTGAAGAAATTCTTTCTGATGTTCAACCTGAGCCTTTCCTGGTACAGCTTGAGGCTATTTCTTCGTGTCCTGCTGCTGGTTGCCTGGGAGAAGTGACTGACCCCCACCTGGCTACAATCTCCTTTCAGGGGATTGTTGAGGGTGATAAGGTCCCTCCTGAGCCTCCTTTTCTCCAGGCTAAACACCTCCACCTCCCTCAGCTGCTCCTCATCAAACTTGAGCTCCTGAACCCTCCCCAGCTCCATGGTCCTTCTCTGGACTTGCTTCAGCACCTCAATGCCTTTCTTGTAGTGAGGGGCTCAGAACTGGACACATGCTGTGAGACGCAGCCTGACCAGTACCAAATACACTCTTCTCTTACTTCTGCTGGCAACAGTATTTTTGGCACAGGCCAGGTCATCAGACAGGTAAAAAACTAAAGGGCTGAAGTATCAACAGAGGATTTCCTTATGCTTTCATGTTATCACAGATTGATTGGAAACTTTTTGTCCCAAATTACAAAAACATCCACTTATCACTCTTTTTAAAAGAACTAAATGGTTATATATTCAGAGATATATAATTAGTTTGAATCAGAGTTATAATTGACTGTAAAATGCCATAAAGTATGGTTTTAATTACAGCTGGAAATAATCTGCCATTCATTCTGAATCTAAACAATTATATCTTTTGCTATAAGGTTTAAAGTGACTTTGCTGTGTGTCTCTAAGTTATACCTGGCCCTGTTGCATGAAGTTGCATAGAACCATTGTGGATCACTTCAAAGTGCAGAAAAAAGCTCAGGCAGGGTAACTTTTTTCTTAAGAAATACATTCCAGAATTTCGGTAGAAGAAAATCAGGTCACTTCCAGTAGGAAAAGACTAGGTCACTGCCAGAAGGATCACAATACAGGGTTGTAGATAACCTTAATGGGGGCAGACAGCATCTTTACTGCAGCATCATTTCTCTAGCTCTTTGTGGTCCTCACATTTATTCTCTCTATTCAATTTAATTTTCACCATATGGATTCAGGCCCAGAGAATGGAAGGGAATGACCAAAGGATACATGGTTTAGTTTGCAAATCTATGCTTCGTGTTTAATATTTCTTAATCAAATGTGTATTTGAATGATGTCTTCATCTCCCTCTGCTTGGGATTTTAATTGGCTGCAGAAGAAACCTCAGAAAGAACCTCTTTCCAAATAAAGTTCCTTAAGATCACTTGTTCATCCTCTTAAGATTAATTTCTTATACAGGAACTGAAAAATAAGATGAGAAATGTGCAGAGAAAGTATTCAGCAATGAGTAATATCCGCTGTTAAATTGGGGGACTATCAGTTCTACACAGTGATTGTCACATCTTTTTAAACACACTGATTAATGGGTGGATCTATTACTGAAAGCATGCATGCTTAATTTATTCAGAGAAGTTGAGTGTATGTCACCACTCCAAGGCCTGTTTTTCTAGCACAGCCTTTCACATTTACAATGTTATAACTACTGACAACTCAATGGAAGAAAGAGAACTAACTCATAGCACAAAGCACTAAAAATACAACATGATCTGTAAGTGATAGAAGCTGACATATAAGAAAATATCAGTGGGGTAATTTAAATCCAGTAAAAGTGAAGCTGTCAGTATTTGGATACGTATTCTTAGACTAAACATTTTCAATTGTGACACTTAGTTCCATATTCTTTTCTTCCACCCTGTTCTATGGGCAAATGTGTTATTTGGAGAACAGCATGTGGAAACACTATGGAAATGGCAATTCTGTGAAATACCATTTGAGAACTGAGACACACTTTTAAACAAGGAATGGAATTCAGGTCAAGCATCACAAATGAAATGGTTATTGTAAAAGCAGTGAGAGCTAGCCATCTGCCACTGCAGTGCTCAAAAGGGCTGAGATACAGGGTCTCTGCAAAGATATTCCTTGGTGCAGTATCAGTTAGGGCCCAGAGAAGGCTCAGTTACAGACATTAATACAGCAACAGATTTTCCAAAGGGACAAATACACTACATGGTTACAAAATGCTGTGCCTGTGTCCATGGAATAAAGTCAAGCAAGGAGAGGAACAGCATTTTGGTGATTTTAAAAGAAGGTAATTTGTGCCTTGTAAGGGACTGATCCCGAATTATTTACTCAGTGTCTGATTATAGCTCCTTTTTTGGCATGAATAAGATGTTCTGTGTGTTGGTGCCATACTGAAGATTTAAATGTCCCACACATTTGATCCAGGCTGGGGCTGTGGCAACTACTGCACAGCTGATGACAACAAAGGCTAGTTTCAAGCTCATTGTCATCACCATGGTGTTACACCAGATGAATGGGTGGCATTGATTCTGATTGGCATATTCATTCACATGCATTCAAAGCTCATGAATTTTACTTAACACGTCCCTTTGCTTATTGGCTGGGATTTAATTGGAGTGATGTATTGCAGCACTGCTAGATGAAGTGGAACAGTTTCTTTTTTTTTCCTTTTTTTTTCCTTGGGTTTTTTTTAAATTCTTTTTCTTCCAAACCTCCCAACTAGAGACACCACAGCATTATTTTTCACAATCACCAAGGCATTTCCATGTATGGAACCTAATTCTTGGCTTTGTATTGAAGTTTGCGTTTAATATTTGGAGACAGAAAAATAAATATACAAAGGGAGAACTCACACAGATTTAAGTGTTGACTTTTGTTACTGAGTTTGCAAATTGTTTATTTAGCATTTTCTTTACACACCGAGAAAGGAAGAGGTCTTTTTTGTGCTTGTTTTTATGATTTTTTTTCCAACTTTCCCATATTTTAACATCTTTCTCAGCTAGCTGAAATGGAGAATCCTGACCTATCAGCTAGCAGATTGTTGATATCTTTCCAAAGAGTGAATAAATATGTGATTTTATGTGCATGCATCTAATGGATATACTCCTGTGTGTTTGAATACACCATTGCTGTGTATTGATCAGAAACATTCAGACAGAAAAAAAAGATAATTTTTTAGAAGAAAAACGTGTTTTCATTGCAAAGATATCTATGTTGAATTTTTCCCTATTGCCAGTTTTAACCTGAAAAGCAAAATGTTTAGTCTGAAAATCAAATATTTATGTTAGCAAAATAAAAATAAAATACTTGGTTTGGGGTCAGATCCATCCAAGTCAAGTTATTTTAACTTGTTGAAAAAGATTAAAGAGTTTCATTTCAAGGTAGTTCTGCATAAACTGTGGAACATATTGGCAGAAGCTAAGTGTATCTTGGGGTCAATACAGAGAGCACCCTTTGGAAGTAATTAACAGCCTCCATGCCTCCTGCTCTGAGCTATCTCTGTTGATCTCAAGGCTTCCTCCATTGTTTCCAGAGCTCAGACAGCCTCATCTTCTTGGGCAAGAGTTATCACTGTAAAGAATGTCTGCCTTACTCTGCCCAGGGTCTGGTGTTTCCTCCCTCCACACCTCATTTTACTCCATTTGCCTGGAGGAAATCACATGAGCCAGTGCATCATTCTGCAATGTGTTAAGGTATTCTCTCTTCCTACAGAAGCTACATAGCAAAGGTTTTATGGGAATTGTTGGGTGAATTGCAAACCCAGTCCACAGTGGTGATGTGTGGAAAAGTTTACACATTACTGCTGAGAATTATGCATGCAGTAAATGCTGTGATACACAATAATTCCATGAATATCTTAGTATTGTTACTAGCATATATAATGAGTTAAACCAAAATCCCATGAAAGTTTCTTAATTACTGTGGATGTAAAGCTGTAAGTCTGTCAGATAAGTTCTAGAGGGGATTTGAACTACAAATTATGATAGAAATGATGTGGCACTTCTTTGGCCTCAGCTTAGTTTTCCACACAGAGTCAAATTAGTAAAGTAATTTATGAAAAAATGAAAAAGTCTGTAACAAGCACCTTTGTGTATGGTTTGATGCTTCTATATATGATTAGATTTTCTACCTGGTGTTGTTATTCTGTAATTCAATGATATCCAGTGCTTGTTGCCTTCAGGAAACTGGCAGACTATACAGTTCTGACTTCTTCCAAGCTATCTAATCCACTGATGTGCTCATAACATACTACAGCTATTGAAACCCAGCCCATACCATACACCTGAACATCTCTGAGGCACAAGTCAGAAAAGCCACAGATAATCTAAATCAGAAATGTTTTTCCCAGATTTTTGCAATGTTTCTTTTTCACTTTTTCACAGTCATGACATTTCCTGATTTATTGCTTTTCATGTATTGAACCAAACACTGCTGTTTGGAGATAATAAAATTAAGATTATGAACACTGGCCTTGCTATAAGTGGGTCTTTAGATTTGCCTGGCTTTTACTGTGAATGGAGTTGTATGGGCAGCATTGTCTATTCTCCTCAGAGATACACAAGCTTTTACAGAAATGCTTGTACATACCTGGGCTATTGTAAAATGAAAAAAAAAGATCTTTGACATTTGGTATCTCTGAACCAACAATCCATTATTAATTTGACAGAAGGCATGTCTGAAGACTATTGTATTTTCTTTTTCTGCAGTTTCAACTAGCATTACATGAGCTGAATTGCATTCTGTGGAGACACCCTAAACTGTGCTCAAGTGATTAGTGAGTTGTAACTGAGGGTATGAAGCCTCACAATCAAATTTTCCTGCAAGTTTTTAAGAAAATCACACCTAGCTACCAATTCTGACCACTGGTTGAACATTGGCCAGGCTACTGACATTTGATGGGAGCCTTTCTAATCACTTTAAGTGTTTGATTAACCTTTATGTGGTCCAAAGAAGCCTGAAATTAGATGTAAATGTGATGCTGGAATATAAGACAAACAGCTTTTCAGAAAAAACGATAGTGGGATTTTCTCAGTGGTAAAATCATAATTTTCTCAGTTAGTTATTTACTTCAAAATAAGATACAAACTGAAAGAAATTTACTCCTTTTGAGAAAGCAACTAAAGGTTAAAATCTCAAACAGAAAAGGATAGATGCAAGTAGTCTATGTCAGTGACAGGGCACGGGAAGCGTATCTCAGCTCCAGCCGTGGGGAACCAAAGCCGATCACTGCCCGTGCTGAGTTACCAGCTGAGCTCCAGATAGGAGGTTTGGCACCAACAGTTACCTCGCATCAGTTTTCGTCTCACAGCCTTGGTAGCAAGAGGAAACTCCATTCATGACCTGAGTTTAGAGCCGCAGGCTGCCGGGGTAAATTCCCCGGGAAATGAGGTGGCAGTGGGGTGGGCTGTGAGTCTGGGTACATGAGGTGACAGTGGGGTGAGATGTGAGTCTGGGTACATGAGGTGGCTGTGGGGTGGGCTGTGAGTCTGGATACATGAGGTGACAGTGGGGTGGGATGTGNGGTACATGAGGTGGCAGTGAACTGGGCTGTGAGTCTGGGTACATGAGGTGACAGTGGGGTGGGATGTGAGTCTGGGTACATGAGGTGACAGTGAACTGGGCTGTGAGTCTGGGTGGATCCTGAGGGTCTCAGCTGGAGCTGCAGCTCCATCAGGGAGGTGGTGGAGCAGGGCCAGGGTGAGCTCTGCTCCTGTGGGGATTAGCAGCACGTTCGGCCTTTCCCTGTGGCAGAGTAGAATGCAGCTCAGCCTCAGCTTCCTCTGAGGGAAAAATCACTATCTCAATCCTGTTCTTCAGCTCCTTCCACAGGAAAAGCAGCAGCAAGCACAACCACAACTGAGAAAAGATCTCTCCCACTGAGAGGGGCAGAAAACCCAGTGCTTTGATGCACACGGCAGCACCAAGAGGTGCTGCTGGCTCAGCGGTGCCCGGGGCTGGCCCGTGGCTTTTGTGTGCCTGCACATTCCAGCCTTCAGCAGGGCACTGCTGGCTTAGCAACATCCCTGAGCTGTCAATATTTGTCTGCCCAAATCCCACCATTAAGTATGCTGCTTACAGCTGGTCTTTACAGATAATAATTACTGTCCTACCCTACCTTCTAAGTCTCTCCTACCCTCCTACTGCCTCCTTCACAGAAGGGATCACTGCAAGCCTGTAAAGGAAACTCAGTGGTTTCTATCACCAGCTTTTTTTAAGAAAAGGAACTAAAGACTTTTGTTTGGACATAGTTGTTATATTTATTCAAAAAAATTCAGATTTCCTGTATAATTTGTGTTTTTGCAATATTTTATCCACTGTCATGTTTTCTCTATTAAAAGTGCATGGAAAGTTACCTGTTCCTCTGTGTGCCATCCTTTCCTTGCTTCTCTGTCTTGCTTCTCTGACAGTTTAAAACCACCATATGGATGACACAGAAGTTTCAGCTGGCTAGAATGAGAAGAAATGAGCAATTTGGGCAGCAGCAGATGCTGTAAGAAAATAGAAGATAGAAGGGAACAACCTTCCAGATGTTGCAAGAAATCGAAATATGGCTACTCTATTTTGCCTTATTCAGTAGGCACAGAGTCTGTCACAGCCAGCTGGACTCCTGAGAGCTGCCCCTCCTCCTGGTTCCAGACATCAAAAATTATGATTTAAAAATATAATGACTCTATATGATGAATAGTCAGAATTTGAGGAGTATTTCTAGGTATGATCCTGATTTCAATGAGAATTAGATATTTATCCAAGATCTGGATTATTGGTTATCCCACATAGCTGTGCAGTCATTTTTCCCAATATAAGGCAGGGAATGAAATAGAAACAGGAAGAAATAGAAACAAGTCAAAGAGGCAAGAACCCTCTGAATTACATAAACTTGGCATTGGCAAAGAAAGTTTGGCATGGCCTCAGGACTGTGGTGTCCAGGTTGTCATCTCTGTAAGTCTTCATTTCACCTAAATGCTTCTGTCCAAAGCATTGGCACGTGTGGACTCCTGCACTGTAGACCTCTCTCTCCAGTGGGCCAGGTGAAATACACTCAGCCACCCACAGAGGTGACAGAGACAGGCTGAGAAGTAATTTGGACTATGAGACAGTTAGTGAAGAAAGACAATTCTGTAATAAGTACCAAATAGATTTGCCAATTGAACTTGGGTTAGGAAAAAGCAGAAAATAATTGGGATGCATTAAAAATGTTTTAATGATAGCTGTCTACAGGTAAAGGAATGCAAGGGCCAAGTGCATTTGCCCATGAATTAGTG
Source organism: Peucedramus taeniatus (assembly GCA_013400575.1). Classification (NCBI taxonomy): domain Eukaryota; kingdom Metazoa; phylum Chordata; class Aves; order Passeriformes; family Fringillidae; genus Peucedramus; species Peucedramus taeniatus. The sequence goes on along the minus strand of WBNO01002354.1, from coordinate 37,742 downwards.
CACAGTGCCTTTTGAGATGAGCTAAGGTGCCAGAGATGTCCACACAAGGCTGCAGGCATGGCACAGGATCTGTCCTGATCTGTGGCTCATTGGAGTTTCAGCAGGAGGGTGGATGTCCTTCCTTATGGCACCAGATGTCTCATCTCACATGGAGCCAGATGCCCTCGTGTAGAGGTCTCCAAACCAAAGTGAACATAAATACTCTTCTAATAGTTCTGCACAGAAATTGTAAATGTTACATTTCTGTGATAAGAAATAGAAACAAAACATATTCATGTTTCTAATAAGAGAGTAATGTTTCTCTTTGGAACTTAGTAGCCTTTAGTATATACACACCTTATTTATGAGAGAGAAATGTGCATACTGTAAGCAGTGTAGGTTTAATATGATGCTCAAAAGGACGTGTCTGTTGCTGAATGTGCTTTTATGCATATAAAAATGCACATTCAGCAACAGACACGTCCTTTTGAGCATCACATTAAACCTATATAAACCTATATAAACCTATATAACCACATAAACCTATATATAAAAACATATATATATAAACCTATATATATATGCATATATATTTGTGCATATATATATATATATAATCATATATACATTTAGGTGTTTCTTAGATCCATAGAGATACACAGGTATATATATTTTTAAGGTCTAAATACAGTGAGTACATCTCAATGTACATTACTGTCAAGCACAGACATACTGGTGTAAGGACAAATGGATGTACACCTCTACATAATAAAATACATGTGGGGCACATCCCTAGCTGCACATACATGTACATACAGCCTGTCTCTGTATGAAGTGAAAGGCAGTCATGGGCACCACACTAAAGCTTTGCCTGTATATATTTTGTGTTATGGATCTGTCACCTTCCTAGTTTACAGAAGAGTGAGCAGAGAGAGGAATTTGAGTGTAAGCCTGCAGTACCAGCTTCCGCTTGACTCCAGCCTCGTTTTGTCTGTGAGGGCTGCTGGTAACAGTTAAGAGTTTGCTGGTGTGATAGGTGAGCTTCATCTGTCATGGCTAATGTCCTGAGACAGTTGTGCCTCCTTTTGTTTCCCTATTCCCTTGAGGACACGTTCTGGAGGCCTAGCTGTGTTTACCCTGCAATTTTTTTTATTTATTTTTTTTTCACAAAGTCAGTAATCATGTTTACCTTCCTTCCTCCCCCAGTGCTGTTTGCCAGCTTTGGTGTGGTGAGATGACTAAGTCAATATATATTAAGGAATACATAACAATGTTGTAATGAGAATTAGCGGCATTCAGCGACTCTGAAAAGGCAGAGACATTGGCTGCTATGTTTTGCATTGTTTAGTCTGGGGGTAATGAAGAGCTCACAGATGACCTGATTTCATTAAAGTAGGTCAGATTTGACTGAAATGTAGCTATGACACTCTCCTAGCAGTGCAGTGTCTTTCTCCAACCCCCATCACTGCCTCAGCCATGGTGCATGTCACCTCAGCATTTGAAATCTTCCAGGGAATTTACCATAGGGTTTTGTTAGCATCTTAGCCAAATATATACTTGAACTTAATTTCCACTACTCTCTGTGCTTTCTGCCAGAAGATGTGTGGTGGAAAGGATGACCATACTTCTGTCTTTACTACAGGAGAGGCGATCACGTGAGAGGATGGCACACTTGATAAGATGACATTTATATACCATAGATATTTCTCAGTGAAATAAATCCTGTCTAGAGAGAATACTTGCAAGTTTTACTGAGGCAGCTGAGTCAGATTAAACCTACATTTATGCACAGCTTTCATCTGATTTTCTATTTATTTGCACTGTTTCATACTCCAAGTTTAACTCTGGAGTAGGTAATTGAGATTTGGCAATGTCCTAGTAGAAAGACACCTTTAAAAAGGTACTAAGAATGTCTTTACTAGCCTTTGTGCTCACAAATAAGAATGTAATACCAGATATAAGAGTTATTCACAATTTCTGATGGAGTGGATGTGAGATGCTGGAAGCAAATACAGAATTATGTATTGTCATCCCACAGGATGTCTGCTAAGAGAGTTTCCTTCTAACATCAGTGGGAGTAAGGTGGGATCTATAGACCAGACCTAAACAAAGACATTAGGGAAGCTATTCAGACAGTGCTCAGCTTGAAAAAAAATTAGGCCCTGTTGGGTGGAAAAAAATGATACAGTAAGATGTATAGAGCCTTTTACTGAAGGATTTTGAAAACACTGGGTAGATAAACATGCTCAAGTTTGCTGTTCAGCTTCTAAAACCACTGATCTTCTATCGTGAAATATTTTTGTTACTTTTATTACAGCCCTTCTGCAGTTATATGATTTTCAGAGAAACACAATATACTGTGTTTAACTACTTGTCCCTGTTTAAGACTCTCAGTTTTTTCATGTCAAAATGTCTCTGCAAAGGTGTCAGCCAAAGTATATTGCCTTTCTTTTGCAGCCATATTACATTTAAACAGAGGAGGTGAAATTTGGGAACTCCGTTTCCCAACTTCCTCCTTCTCCTCACTTCTCTTCTTGCTGTTAATTGTTGTGATTGTGCCTCTCATGACTTCTAAAGCAGGCATTTTGTTCTCACATTTGCTTCATTTCATTACAGTAAAATCTTTTCATTCCTGAAATCTTTTTCCCCCCTATTAGTCCTGAGACAAATAAATTGATTGTGATGTTCAGAGGCAACTGGGGTGGTCAAGCGATTCCCAGAGAAGTCTGTAATCAGATTACTTGAATAAGTAATCTGAGGACTGTGGGCTTTTGAAAATCTCAAATCTTCTGGCTACATTTTGGCTTTTTAATATTTTTTTTCAAATTTGCTTTCCATTTACAAAGAGTATAGTAGCTTTATACAGCTTGCACCATTATAAGTAGAACCAACATGTATTCTAACATAGAAATGTCATGTTTAACTTAGAAAAACAGGACTTTCTAGATCATCAAGAGCTGTCTTCTACTCTTGCAAGCAACTGCACAGCATTAGATTGTTCGTATATATCTATTTCTATATCTATATCTATATCTATCTGTCAATCTAGCTATCTGTCTATCAGGTTCTATTGCCAAACTGCTTCCATTTTCTGCACTGATCCAGTACACCCTTTCAACAGAGGTGTTTGAATTGAAATGCTTCCAGAAACTAGTTATATAAGGTAAAAGCTATGTTTAAAATAGTCTATAAGATTTGATTAAAAAAAAAAAAAAAACCACCATGATTTCACTAAAAGAACAAGGAAAGCTGTGTTTTCCTGAGAGGTTTTGTCAAGTGAAGGATATGTGTTCTTGTGGTCTTTCTATGGTGTGGAAGTCCTTGCGGCAATGCTTTGTCTGCTCTTCTGGCATGTCTGCCAGTCTGTCTGTGCTGCAGGGGTGTGCCACTGCCAGCATTTTGTCAGAGAGAAGGTAACACAGGAGACACTGGAACGTGTGTCCTGTGAGCTGATGGTAGGAAGAACAAGGCAACAGAAAATCGGCCTCGTGCCATCTAGAACAACCTCTTCTGAGCAATGCCATCAGGCTTGCCCAGCTTGGCATGTTCAGTGATAGCAGTGGTAATTTTGGCCATTCTGTACCTCTTTAATCCAAGTTTTGCAGCTTTTACTACTTAGGTAACAACTTGGGTTACTCTAGGGTGAATTGTGATGTTGCTATTAACTACAGTTGTGTTGACAGCTGGATCAGTTATTTTTTTTTCTAACTGAAAGATGCAAAAGATACATGCTCACTGATTTTTCTCAATGCAGATTAACTGGAAGGATCTTCATTTTCAGCTTCGGATTCATCTTTTATAAGCTCCAACAAAGGCATAATACTTTAGTTTACCACTGCCCTCAAATCGAAGGAGGGAGATCAAAACCCCTGTCTTGAAAAGGTTATGCAACTCAATAGGACCTGATCTTGTTGTATTATTGCATCCATTACAACAGCACAGTTCAGGCAGGTGTTAGTTTCTCAATTAACCTGGGATTCAGGTATTCACAACATCTTGTCTGCCAATTACTCACATAATTACATGGCCCAGGACTGTAGAATAGAATCAGCCATCGTGCTAGGCCTGTGTGATTACTGAAGAAAAGAGGAATTCAGAGGATGTATGAGTAAAGCACAGCTTCAATGATCATGGACAAAAGTGGTCTTTAGTGAAGAAAGCTTATTTACTGGGCTCTTGATGATCTCTTGAATGCAGGAACTGTGCCAACAGTGTTTGTGTGACACGCAGATGCCTCACAGCTGTCTGTTGTTTTTGTATTCTTATTCAGTCAGTAGGTAAAGAGAGAACTTATTTATATAGCATTTTTGGAGAAAGAAACTGAAAGGCATTCGAGGGAGCTAATGGCACAGCCATGTATGGCAAGAAATCAAAATATCAGACTCAAGTAAACGTTAAATCCAGCTTTCTCAGACCAGGATGTCAGCTGAAAAAGACAACTGCTGACATTTTGACCTGAAGTATCCACTGACTTGGTCAATATGAATACCTTTTTTGTATGGCTCTGTCACTGTACTGTCAAAAATCAATCCACCATGGGCCTCCACATAAAGATCTTTTAAGGTCAAAGGCCAAAGGTCTTTCTGAGTTTTAAATGCCATGTATCTTTGTATTATTTAAAGCTATAATGTCAAAGAAAATGTGAAATTATGGATGAATGTTGTGAAAAGTAACAAGTAACTTCATAGTCTATAATTATATACACTTAATTATATATCCTTAATGTCACTGAAGTATAATGATAGCATCCTGAAGGAATCAATAGAAAGGCAAGCTGTTTCTTTCCAGTCACCATATAGGTACACACTAGGGCAGCCTAAAATTCTTCCTAGCAAAATAACAATTCATTTCAGTGGAACAAATTGTGAGGAAGGACACTGCTCAACCCCAGTGGCAAAATATGGGCCTTTATTTCATCAGGAAACTGACATGAGTGTGATATAGAGCTAATATCATTTGACAGTGGTACAAGCCTACTTATTCTAAGGGAGAACCTAGCCTATTATAGCCCCCTTTTGTCATGGGAAATTTTTGAGATGTGCGATAGATTTTGTTTTTTGTGGTTTTTGTGTTTGGTTTTTTTTGGTTTTTTTTTTTTGTTTTTTGTTTTGTTTTTGGTTTTTTGTTTTTTTAATATAGGACCCTCATTAAATGTAATGCCTGCTCTTAAATTTCTTCAACACTTTCTTACTAAGCACAAATATTTAAACAGGGAAATTCCCAAAGGGCATACATATTCAAATACTTGAATTTTTACAGAAACCTTTTGCTCCTAGTAGAATGCATAGTATATGGCTAACTACTTTACTATGGCTAAGACATAATTTTAAACCTTTCTATGTATCTATTTGTGTTTGTGTGTATATTTATTCACATGGGTAATTTAAAGAAATCATATGTTTTGTAAATGCTAAATTGAGGGAATTTTGTGATTTTCTAATACGGGAGTTAATATGGCTTTTACTGAAATGCTGCACTTTATGGTACCAAGATAAAGCAATTTGAATGTATACCAGTTCTCTGGGAACTTTAGTAGCAAAAGCTCAGGGACGTTTGTCCCACAATGCAGCCTTTTCTCGACGTCATAGCCATACATCTTACATCAATCACAGAAATAATCTGTTTGACAGCTATGTGTTTGGGGCATTGTGATACATGAAAGTTCCAGATTAATACATGAACTCAGAGTTATTTGCTGTCATGAAAATAACAGTTTTAATACAGTTTGAGTGTTATCTGTATTCAGAGATCAGGTTTAAGAAAAGCAATCAGTCCCCAAACCTACCTCTGGTGTTAGATACTGTTTTAAATTACATGATCGTTTTCCAGATGACATGTAGGTTTTTTTAATATAGGACCAAGGCAGGAATTAGATGGTGACTGGAAAGCAGCCAGGATTATTCCTATGCTGGGAAATATATTGCTAATAGAAGATTTACCCACCTCCCACCCAGTGGCACTGGTGTGAAGTAGCAGTCTCATGAAGGTTTCTTCTTGCCTTTTATTTGTTGCTGTCTTTAATATCTATAATATTGCTGTCCATTGAAGGACATTTCAAGCTTCTCAGAGATTTTGCAGACATTTTGGAATTTGGCCAGGATATCCCTTTTTTTGTGGGGGAGGAGGTGTCAGACAAAGGAGAAGAAGAAATGGAGTGACAGCAATGAGTCATTTGACTCGCATAGCACACATGGGTGAGCTGCATCTTGTTTCTGCATTCCCCTGAACGTAGTCTGGGAGGAATAGGCACGAACATCACCTGTAAGACATTGCAGTTACACTCCTGAATTCATCAGGTTTGCAAAATCTCAGCTGTGACAGTGTCCATTCTGGTTTGGGATATGTGTTACATGGATGATGTAACCCAGATAAAATCCAAAGAAAATGATAGCATGATCAGAGAATGATCCAGGAAATGTCACACTTGGAGAAAGATAGAATCACAAACTGAGAAAAGACTGGAGAGACATATTTACCTGGTGTGTGACAGGACTGTGCAAAGTAATATGACAAATAGAAAGTATGGGGGTAGTTTAGACTAACCATTAAAACAATCCTTCTCTTGGAAGTTCTCACAAAGCACTGGAATAAATTTCATGTTGGGGCTCTGGAGTTGCTGTTAGAAGAGGGCTATATAAGGAGGTTAGACAAACAGCTCGCAGAACTGAATTAGACATGATCCTCTGGTGTAGGCAGATGGATCAAGCAATCTCTGGAAGGGTTTTTCAGCTCTATTCTTGCTGATTTCATCTTTAGGCAGGTATAAATCTGCTATAGTGTAGCAGATTGTTATATCTGATAGCTTTTATAAGTGTCCAACCTTCAGGGTAAGCTTTGGGTGACCAGTTCACAGCTGTCAGCACTGCAAAAGCCATAACCATAACTGGCTGTAATTAGCAGCCTACTTGGCAATTTTAGCAGCTAGGACAACAACTTGACTATAAAGGATGAATGATCCTTCTGCCCCAGTGGGTGTTTCTTCAAGCTCAGCTAAATGGGTAAGTTGGAGTGAGGGAGCTGACAGTGCTGCTATCCATGATGTATCTTTTTTTCCCTGTGCTGTACTGCAGAGGATGTGGGTCTCTGGGACTGTGCATTCAGCATCTTTGACAAGCATGGCTTTCATACACAGAATAACCTACTTGTGCTTGGTGCTCTGTACCGAAAATCAGAGAGGTTTCAGTGGAGAGGATGAAGGCAGAGAGAGGAGAGATTTACGATAAGCAGGTAGTTGGCTGCTCTTTGCCAAAGGCATGTAAATAGAACAAAATTCTGACATCAGCACGTTTTCAAACTTAGGCACTGTTGTGAGCTCTCCTTTTAGATGTATGTTTTTAGACAGGGCAGAAAGGTGACCCAAGAATTCCTCTCAGCCTCATACATAAATATTTGCATCATAGGTTTCAAGAGCAGAGAAAAAGCAGTGTTATATTGCCTCCTTCTCTCCCAAGTGTGTGTCTGTTTCTCTTGGTTTCCTACTGCCCCAATGGCAAAACATGCACTTTTCAGCTGCAATGAGTGCTTCCGATTTGTAACCCAGGCTAGTCTGTGTCTTTGCAAACTGCCAGAATTGTGAAGAATGCTGGTCTTCACCAGATGCTCATATCTGGGGTCAGAAAAAGGCTGATCTTTTGAATTCTGTGTGCACTAAAGCCAGAAGGCATATGTGCTGTACCTGCCTGAGGGTCGCTTGAGATTGCAAGGCTGATATATTTCTGTCTGTCTTTTCAACCACCTTCTTTGTTTCTACCACACTGGAACTGCATAAATTCACATTGGTTTCTTTGTTATATCTGTTTCATTTAAAATACACAGGAAGCCTTGTATGAAAGTGAGACATTCTGGAGCTTTGGCTCTGATACCTCCCGATAAGAAAAACCCTAACAAATTCATGAGAGCATTAAGGAGAGCTGTTGAGAGGACACCAGTTAGAGGACACATCAGACTAAGCCGGTCGTTTGGCATGTTGATGCAAATGATGACTGCTTAAAGGCAAACCAAAGAGAACCCATAAGATTCTGTAAACGTGGAAAGGGAAACAGTGCAATAGTGTGATTTATCTAAAATCACAGTGCATGTAATTTGATGAAATTAGGGGGAAAAATGAATGCTCCCCTAATTTCCACATGCATATCCATCTCTTAAAAATCAGTAGGGTAACTAAAGTGGCATGTAAGCCCTGTGGCAACTGTCAGATAAATTACACTACAGTGAAGAAATCTCCTGAAAGTAATGCAATATCCAGCTAACTGCTTTTCCTCTTTCAGAAAAAGACCTTGAGCTGCTGCATTTGATTCTACTTCAGAAATGTTACAAAATTTCTCACTGAGAAGGCAGATCTGTGTTTTTGTGCATGAATAAGCCTTTTATTTTCTAGACAGGGCGCAAATAGAGGCATAGTGAAAATTATTAAAGGGCACTAACAAGGGAATACCAGTCTTTAGGCTAATTTTTGGGTAACCATTTCTATTTATTTTTTCATTAAACAAAGTCTGCAGTTGCACAGATTGTTGTTATGAAGTCCCTAAAGCCCTATAAAGCATGGTAATGTGAGTAAGTTTTCAGAATTTAGTAAGTCTAGTTCTGGGATTTTACTATTACCTAATGTTTCCATTCTAAGGTATTATGAAAGCTCTATAAATGGCACCTTTCATGAACCAGCCCTTCAGAGCCCAGCAGGCTGCTTCTGCAGAGTGCTGGTGGATCTTTCCTAAAACATGCACAGGCACACAGACACAGTCACAGTCACAGACACACACAGACACACACAGACACACAGACACAGTCACAGACACAGAGACATGGGCACAGAGACACAGTCACAGACACACACAGACACACAGACACACAGACAGACACACACACACAGTCACACAGACACACAGACAGACACACACAGAGACACACAGAGTCACACAGACACACAGACAGACACACACAGAGACACACAGAGTCACACAGACACACAGACAGACACACACAGAGACACACAGAGTCACACAGACACACAGACAGACACACACAGAGACACACAGAGTCACACAGACACACAGACAGACACACACAGAGACACACAGAGTCACACAGACACACAGACAGACACACACAGAGACACACAGAGTCACACAGACACACAGACAGACACACACAGAGACACACAGAGTCACACAGACACACAGACAGACACACACAGAGACACACAGAGTCACACAGACACACAGACAGACACACACAGAGACACACAGAGTCACACAGACACACAGACAGACACAGTCACACAGACAGACAGACAGACACACACACACACACAGACACACACACACACACAGAGTCACACAGTCACACAGACAGACACACACACACAGTCACACAGTCACACAGTCACACAGACAGACACACGCTTGCTGTTGCCGCTCCATTCTGAACGCTTTCATAAGAAAGCAGAATTGTCCCACTCGCAGCCATTCTCTCTGATGGCATTCCCAGTGCTGGGCATTGTTTGCAGAAAGAAGCCATTGTCTGAGATTGCATATCTGCTGACCAAAGCACACGCAATGAGCACAGCTTTGGACAGCTGAGCCTGGCCCCAGGGAAGAGCTTAGCGGTGAGTTTGTTTGAATGTCCTGATTCAGTGGTGAGCTCCGAAGAGGAAATGCCCACCATTATGTAAGGATTGCCGTTTATCTAAAGTTTGGAAAAACGTCGTTTGTTCATTTTTGCCGTGAAGAAGATGAGTCTTACTTAAACCAAGACAGTGTTAATGAAAAATTGAACAGAAAAAGAGAGACAATAATATTTCTGCATTAGAAATCCTCTAACTCACCTACAATATCTTTCTAGTAAGCAATCAGCAGATAGTTTCAAACACAAAACTTTTAAAGTGATTATAAAGACTCCATCAGAGACAGGAAACATCTTTACATTCCTATATGTTATCTGAACCTGGACAGTTTTGCTTTGACAATGATTAGGAAAAATCACATGACACTCAAATGAAAATGCCAGAAATCATGTAAATATAACTTCAGAAAGTCACTGGAGCATTTTCTCTTTTTCTTATTTTACTGAACTCTTACTTACAGTCAATGGGCATTATTCAGCTTCCAGTGACTCAAAAAAAAAAAAAAAGGAAAAAGTGCATTCAGAATAGTGTAAAATGATTTATTAAATAATGAATTATTAAAGAAATATTATTCCTTTTTCTGTTTCTGAATTATTTCTGAAGTAATTCTAGGTTCTGTGAAGAGCATACTATTTAAAATTATTCATCCATTGTTTATTTTGTATTTGTTTGTTTCCAGATTTATTCTTTAGAGAGTACTTAGATCCATAGAGCCATCCATTTTGAAGTCACAGGCATCTTTGCAATTATCTAGCCTGAAATATATATCTTCTGTTTGAAACTGAGTAGGAAATATTTTGAAAAACGTTTGGTCTTGATTAAAAGCATTTGCTAGTTCTTTCATTGGCTAATTACCCTCATTGTTAAAAAAATTGTTCTTAATTTCTAGCATTAGATACTTTTAGCTTCAGCTTACAGCCGCTGTATTTTATGTCTTCAATCTAAGAAATAGCAATCAGAGTTTTATTTTGTGCCCTTATAAACTTATCCTTCCCTCTCAGACTGAGCCTTTGGAATCTTTTGGTACAAGGAAAATTCCTTTAGTGGTTCTTCTCTGAATCTCTTTGGTCCTCCGAAAACCTGTGAAACAATGACTCAAAAACCAAACAAAATACTACAGGAGAAGTTGCATGAAAGTCAAATGCTGAGATAATGAACTTTGAACACCTACTGAAGATGCTTTCTACATGAAAAGATTGTATTATGCCTCCTAAAAAGATTGACACAGGGGAGCTTTGATCAGCATTACCATTCATACTTGACCATGTTAAAACAAAATTTGCATGCAGTCCTCCAAGCTGTGTATCCTGAACCTGAGCTTCTCATGACTTATTACTGTCACAATGTTCACTTACAAAGATTAAATCTGATTATTCTGTAATAAAGATTTTTTAATAAATCATTTGGTAAAATACAATCAAGAACAATTCCATAGAAGTGGTCTGATTTTATAAAAATATTTTGAGGGATGTCTCTTTTCTGTTTCAGATCCATGGGTATCTGTTCTGTTAAATTTTAATGTGCCACAATAATTTAATGTCATCTAATTAAATGTAAGGTAATTTAAAGTCTAAAATGGGAATCAGGGTTAATACAATTTTCTTTATCAATAGGCCCATAATCCCACAAAAATATAATCCTACTTTGACAGAAATGATTTTCTGTATTTTTCTAGATTGACATCAGTTATATTTCCTTCATTTAGCTCTTTGCCTAATCCTGTATCAGGAGGGACTCAATGCCTGTTTTCCTGAGTTCAGTGTCAGCCTGACAGTTTATCATGACAACAGTCTTGCTGTCCTTTTCAAATACTTGCATAGCATTTTATTCCCTTACATTCTGGAACTTCTACAGATGAGCATCAAAAAAGATCAGAGGTAGCCTTATTACTGAGATGTGATTTGGAAAGGATTAAAATTCATACTGGTTTTGTAGACATTTCTTAAATTTCTGTGGAGTCTTTTTTTTATCACCTATGAGATGTCTGCTTATATAGATTCTATTCAAATAAGATGAAGATATTTGTTAAAATGTTCAAGTGTGTTTATCTGTTTAAATTGCTGCTACTACCTTCACCTAGGAGGAAAAAAAATGTTAGGCTTCTATTTTTTCTCATTGAATATCCTTAAAATATGCTCTTCTTACAAATATATACTGTATTATTCACCCTTTACCCTGATAAACCTTTATTTCTCTGGGGTCATGTTTTGCCTACAAGCACTTGAGTACAACAGGAAAAGGTACAAAAAGAACAGCAAAAGTGATCGATGATATGGAACCTCTGGAAATGAAAAATGACTCAGTTGACTGGCACTCAGCCTTGTGAACAGATGAATGAGAGGGCACATGGTGCAGGTCTACAGAATCCTGTAGGAGCTGGAGAAGGTTAATAAGGAACAATCATTCTGTATCTCTTTGGCCATAAAACCCGGGCAGTATCAAATAAAACTAATAACTGGCAGCTTAAAACAGGGATGGGATCCTTCATGTGGTGTATAATTAAGCTGGGAAATTGTGCTGTTGGATGCTCGCAATGCTCAAAGTTTACACGGATTAAAAAAAGTAATAAATTCACACGGAAGCAATTCCTTTCAGGGCTGTTAAATGCGAGGGCATTACACCAGCTCAGGAAGTCTTTGAGCCACTGAAAACTGGATGTGTATTCGAGGGATGCATTGCCAGAGGCATGCCCTGTCCCGCTAGTCTTGCCGAAGAGCATCTGCTGCTCATTGTTGAGTTCCATGAGCTACCAGCCTTGGCTTGACCTGGCATGGCACAGCCCTTCCTGTCCCCGCAGCGGAACATTTGCACCCATGTTAACTCTCGTGTACAGCTGCTCAGCTGTGTCATATGCTGCCGCTTATGCCCCTTGAGTAGCTGAATATCTTTTTGTAAACAAAACAAAAACAACACAAAGGCGAATAAGCGCATGACAAGCAAAAACCAGCTAATCCACACACACAAATACCTTTGCTGGCATGTGAACACGGGTATTGTTCGAACAGCTATCTCTGCAAAGATAGTGTGACCAAAAAGCTTAACTGCAAAAAAAAGTAAGTATGATCAAAGATGAGCTAAACAGCTGCCATAAGCTGAAGAAAGCCTCACAAACACTGCTTTTGTGCTCTCCTACTGGCTCCAGGCCACAATAACTGCGCTGAAGTTGATGTGATTAATTCAGAACTACACCACTGTAGCATTAAGTTTTAATCCAGTACAAAAACCAGATGGGATGTTTCCTAGCTCCTGACTTGCTGAGTGTTTTTAAAGCTCCTCGGTTGTGTCAGCACTGCAGTGTGAGCAGCAGGGCAGGTACCGAGGTGCCCGGGTGCAATCACAGTGAGGTGTCAGCCCCAGCACGGAGAGCCTGGAAATGACTGATGGGCTGCTCTGACAGATGGGCTACAGAGCTGTGCTGCATGCAGGGATGCAGTGACTTCAGTCTGCTGCCAGCCTCCCCAGCTCTGCAGCCTGGCAGAGGCATGCTCCAGGAGGCTGGATGCCTTGGGGACGATGAAGGTCATGAGGAAGCCTCTTTCTCTCTACTGACTGCAGAGGAAGCCTCCGGTGATTAGGTTAGATATAGATATCAAGTTTCTAGATGGCAGTTTATCTCATTTTAACTCCCTGGAGGACTATTCATCTCATCTTAAAATATGTACCTAAGAAAGGTCAGATGAATTGTCATGTGAAATGGCTATTTCTCTCCACTGACCACTGAGGCAGTTTCAGGTCGATACCTTAGACTGAGACATCTGACTTTTATATGGTTAAAGCTGGAAATGAAGAATATCGCCCTTTTGTTTCATGTTGAGTGGATTAAATGCCATGACAGATACTCTCTTACTCAGTAATAAATGTAGTGTTGCATGTTTCACAAGTTGGCAAGACCTGCAAAGTCTTCATTTTAAATTAGATTTCACTCAAGATAATGTCAGTGAGCAATTAAACTATTTTCAAGAAATTCTACATTGCCTTAGGATCTTTATGACTTGCCATGAAAGCAAAGACAACCAAAGCTGGGACAAAAGAAACTATAAATACCAGATGTGTCTGTGTGTGTGTCACAGTGAGTCACTTCCAAAGGCAGAGCAGAGTCCTAAGCTGTCTGCAGTGTGTATAAAATGAGATTTCCCATGAATTTATGATTTATCATGAAGCATAACCCAACATTAGTCTGTTTCCTTAGCATAGGTTAGTCAACACTCTTTGAGATGAAATACTGTTCTATCAAAATAAAAATGTTTCCAGTAATTATGTCAATATATACTTCTAATATAATTATTTCAAACTGCTGTCATACTAACTTAAGGATTACCAAAAAGGATTTTACAGGCCTTTTATTTTAAATCAAATTAATTATGATGTTAAATTTTATCTTTGATTTAAGGAAGGCTACTTAAAAACTTAAAATAGTGTGTAATGCATTTTATTTTTGCACTTTGTTTTGTGCTTCTATAATGTAATATTATACAACAGTACTTTAATAATTTAAAAATATTTTATTTCAACATTATCAAAAAGGAGATGTTTAAAAATGTCTCTCTACCATTTATGAACAAAAAAAAATTATTTTAATTTTGGCTTCTGAAAAATATTTTGAGATATTAACCTTCATTCTCTATCAAGTGCCAGAGTTCAGCAGGAAACTTACGTTCCCTGCAAGTCTGGGATATTTGGCTATTTAGAGTCTCACTGACAAACTGAATTGTCAATGGAATGTATTCATTCATTTATATCAACAGTATTGTCCCTGTCTGCTTTGTTTTCCTCTGGGTCCTTATTTTTTCATCAGCAGCTTGGAAGTGAATCAGTGTCTGCTTATTTTCAAAAGGAACTGTGAAGGGAAGGGCTGTTAATTGTCTCATAAAAATATTTTTCAGGAAAACATGTTTGTTTTAAAATGCACTTTTATCCATGAATGATCTCATGCCTGAAAATTTTCATCTTTGAGGCACATTTAAATTCTCACAATGTCCAGAATGTTATTATTCAGCCACCCAAGCTATAAAATAAAAAAAAAAAAAGATGGATTCATGGTTTGTCCGTGATGTCTCTTCCACTTTTGCCCATGCTTTCTCATTTCCTGGATGTCCAATAGTAATAATAATTTTTAAAAAATCAATAGTAATTGAGAGCCATCTCAAGATTTAACTGAAATATTTACTTCAAGTGTTAGGAAGTCTGTGAACATAGAAAATTAACAGAATACCCACTGAAACAGGCAGATAAGTATTTGAATGCTGTTGATGCATTCTGATATTTTCTGATAATCTCTGCTTCCATGAATAAAGAAAATCATAGAATTGTGTGTTTGAGGGGAACTTTAAAGTCACCTAGTCAAAAAGAAAATTGTTTAAAATTCTAAAATATTTGTTTGAATTCTTGGGATTTGTCTCAGGGAGCAGGGATACAAGCATAATAAATAGAAATGCATAATGAAAAAGAAACAAAGTCAACTAATCTCCAGAAAATGGGTCTGTTTGCTTTCTCATTGGTGCTTGTATATCTCAGAGATGAGTCTTATGGAATAGATGAAGTTATAGTACAATAAAATTTGTATGAGTTATAAAAACACACTTGACCCTCTGCTGTATGAAGAAAATGTTAATTGACACAGTCTGATGCAACACTGGACATCAATGGACCAGAAAGAATTTACACAGAAGTAGATAATAAAAGGTTTGAAAAGGGACCTCTGTTATCCTTTTCACTCTGTTGCCAAACTTGTCTAAAAACATACTCTTCTGTGTACAGTACTTTGAGTTTGGACATCTTTATTCAATAAAATGGAGGAAGAAGAGAAATTTTATAGGTATCTCTGTATCTTTTCAGTACAAAAACTTCTCAGCAAGGTGTTACATACCTTGTAAGGTATTTCTAGACATGGAACCCTCTTTGCATTTATTTGTGAATAAGGGACAAAAAGATTACAGAAGATAAGACCCAGTACAACAGTCATGGAACTGTGGGTAATAGCTTCTCCATTTGTTATATACTTGAATAAAAATGATGTTTCTTTGTGCAGAGTCCTTCCTGTTTGATGACCCTTGCACTGTCTGTACAATCTCACTGGATCATAGACTCAAAGAGTCATCTCTGAGGTCCCTCTTTGGGTTGGAAGGCATCTTAAAGATCATCTCATTCATCCCCCCTGCCATGGGCAGGGACATCTTCCACTAGACCAGGCTGCTCAACACCCCATTCCGCCTGGCCTTGAACACTCCCAGGGGTGGAGCATCCACAGCTTCTCTGGGCAACCTGTTCCAGCGCCTCACCACCCCCACAGTAAAGAATTTCTTCCTAATTTCTGATCTAAACCTACTGTCTTCTAGTTTAAAGCCATTAGCTGTCTTATTTCTGTTCTTTTATAAAGCTGGGAAACACATTTTCCACTGCTGTGATGAATAAAACTAAGTTCCATTGGTATGACTTGTGAGATAAATAAAACTATACTTGTTTCCTCTTTTGATTAATTCACAGTTTTATTTTTTTAACAACACAAATTCTAAGCAGAAAGTGACTCCAGGATGGGCCTGGAAGTGTTCAGAGAAATGCAAAACAATGTGTTACAAATGAAAAAACCTAATTTTGGTGTCTATCTCAATGTGGGTTTTTTAATTAAAAAAAAAATCAGAAAAATCCTTTGTGGATGGGAAAAGAATGCCTGTCAGAGAGTTAACATTGACATGTGTTTAGCTGGTAATCTAAACATGACTGAAGATAGCCTGGCTTTAAGCTGGCATTTCTCTTTGATAATAGTATAGTCATAATATCATTGAAAGTGCTCCATTAAATCACAGCACTCTTGGATCCTTGACACCCATGCAGATGCACAGACAAGCACCTGAGCCATGGGCTCTGTGCTGCTGAGACACATGGATAGCTGACCTCCCTACTTTAAACCTTTGAGTAATACCATCACCCAGGCTTTTTCATACACCAATGAGGAGGCTCTTCATAAATTTATTCTTCAGAGAAAATAGTGGTACTAAATAATAAGAAATTCTGGTTGGGAGCTGAACATAGGATAGCTAAATTTTAATATTTGAGTGATAAACTTTGGAAACAAATCTACTTGAAGGTGTTTTCAGACCAATATTGGATGCCCTTCTGGCCTTTATGTTTTAGCCAAGAGCACCATACCTGGACTCAGTAGGAAAGGGATTTAATTCAGGTACCTAGAGTTGAGTTTAGGTACCTTAAGTGTATGGGATGGAAGATGAGGTCATCTACCAGGCATAGCAGTGGTCCAAATCTGATGTTTCAATCCTCTGAAAAGAAAAGCCTTTCAGATTTATTCTTTGCAGGTTTGTTTTTTTTTTTTTTCATTAAATAATATTATGTTATCTGTAGTGGTTGCAGTGGGGTAATATGACACAATTTATTTGTGTGAGTGGTCCAGCAAGGTTTGGCTAGGAAATGGAGATTTTTCCTACTGGAAATTTCAAATTGTTCAGAACTGAATCCTGGGTTCACTCCTGATTCCTAAAAACAAACAAAATTATTTAGGGTAAAGATAGCTAAAATTTAAAAGCTTTTGACCAAAAATATGGTAGGAATGCAGTGGAATACCTCTACAGGGTGTAGAAACATGTGTTTGTGCCAACTGAAACATTGGAAAAAATATTCAAAGATGCTGATGCATGACTATTACTGTGTCTAACCAAAAATTAATCTATGGGATGAAAGAAACATCTTGGAATGGATGTAAGCCAGTGCTGCTTTATGTGTTTTAAAATGATATAAATCTACATGTGAAACCTTCATTGAACAAATTGAGTTTAATAATGGCCATTTTTAAAATTCAGAGAAGTCCTCAAATAACAATTTTAACTGAGGATAAAAGTTGGCATTAGGTTACCTTTTGACCAAATGTCAATAGTCATCACAGTAGTCACAGTATTTACAGCCATGGTAGTCACCAGTGTTTACTTAAATAACAATATCTATTTTTTGTAATATTTCCTCCCAATTTCCTCATAAATACTATTAAGACAAACTGAGTAAATTGTGAGAAATATAACTGAGGGCAAGTACTGCTGTCTATTCCTGAGGGAAATAATGTGAACTTTCATCCTAAGCCAGACAAAAGCCAACAATTTAAACACAAGGTCAACAGCATGGAAACCCATTCCCAGACTGTTTTGGTTTGCACAAGTTCAAAGATCTGAGAGCAGAAGAATTTGTTGTATTTGCTGTTAGGCAGATTTTCTGGGAGATGCACCAGCATTGCATGCCTCCCTGTCATACCTTGCAGAGTTGGTAGCATTCCCTGAGAATTACTTTGAAGAACACCAGTGAAAAAAAAAGACAGCAAGGAGAAACAATGTTAATGTTTGGGTTTTTTTGGTTTGTTTGTTTTTTGTTTTTTTTTTTTCTGGAGATGTTACTGAACCTAGGTCCAAGTTGGTACTAGAGCAGTGAGCTGGCAAAGGGCACAGGATTTTTCCCAGGTGAAATGCAAAATTAATATTGGGGTTGTTAAATAACTAATAGAGTTTTTTTTACAAGACTGGAAAGCTTAACTACAAGATCCTAGCCAGATTCTGACTTAGTTCATTACATCACAAACTCATAAAGTTCATCCTGTAGAAAGTATTATGTCCTTCCTCTCCTCAGCTGTTTTTAAAGTGTCACTGTGTCCTGGCTTGCAGCTGCCATATCCCATTAAAGAGATGGTTTAAGTGATACTTATACAAAACTTGGTATTTAATAACATAGCAAAGCTACTTTGTGGTTCTGGATTAACCCTGAGGGACTTCCCTTCTATTTTATACTTGATCCTTCATGGTTTTATTTCTCTTATCCCTCTCCCTAAAGCTTTCAGCTGTTTTTTTCAGTTTTATGCTCCCCTCCTGCCTTCATTCCCTCCCTCATTTCCATTTTCCACTGCTGCATCTTTCTGAATTCAATACTTCAGGCTTTAGCCCTCAGAGGCAAACAAGGAAATATCTGCTATTTCTCTTTTTCTTTCTGCCTGTCTGTCTGTCTCTCTGCATGCTTTTCATTTTCATGGTTTCAGGGAAATCAGGGAAATCTTCATAACACAATCCTAGTAAATCCTCACTGCAAACTCAAACCCCAGAAGTTTAAAAATCCTGATTTCTAACCTCAAGATGTGACTTTGTCAGGTAATACTATTTTTGAACTAGAAATTTATTTCATTCTAACATTGCTTACCAAATCCCTAAGGCACATGAGTACACTTCCTTCAACTGGCCCTGTTTCCTCACAGAAACCCTTATAGAAAACTGCACTTTATCATACAACTGTTTATGAAGAGATGCCAGTTCTTTCTTTCACACTCACACATCCACACTGCAGACAACTTCCTCCTGATAAAGGGCTACCCTGCCTGCAGACCTCTCCTTAGAAACACTGCACATCTTTATGGCCTCTGGAAGAGGCATTCAGCCCAAAATGTGTATCAGTATAGAGTCTGCACATTTGAGATCCTGGTCATAATTTTTAAAACCTTTGGGATCTTTAAAGGAAAATGTCATGAAGCAAACAGGGAACTTCCAGTACCATGTTGGTGCATTCCCAAGTCTTCTCTACACCTTGGGCAGGCTGGACCCGAGCTGCTGACCCCATCTGGAGTTTTGATGCAAGGTCTCAGTCCAGCACAGTGTCAGTCTGAATTTTATTTGAAATGGCAAAGCAATCAGGCTGGAACTGGATTTGAGACTGAGACCTCTCAGCCCAGGGCTCACACAGAGCTGAGGAGGACCCATCAGCACAGCCATGGCATCTCACCCATGTTTCCAGGGCAGTGCAGAAGGGTCTCAGTGCTGCACCTCTCAGTGGCCCTGTGGCACTGTGTGGTTGTGTGCTGGCTGCTGAATGCATCCCCAGGTCCCTAAACAGATTAGTTTAACACAAAGGAACTTCCCAAAGTACAATACCTTGATTTGTTTCATCCAAATCCAAGGAAGACTAAACAAAGTGATTGTAAAATCAAGCATAAATAAGTCATCAGAATCTATCAGGAATTTTTCTTTAAGCAAGAATCACAGGGATTCCAATTACAGCTTTGTCAAATCCATTCTGTGTCCCAGGACCAAACCTCTCTCCTTTAAAGGTGAAGCTTTCCAGGGAAGCTGCTGTCTCCTTTACTGTGTCAGCCTATAGAGCAATGGAGTTTATGCTATCACTGGAAAATAAGAAAAGATAAAAGAGTTTATCACAGGTATCAAAAGCAAAATAACATTTCTTAAGTGTCTGTTTCTTACCAGAAAAATACAAATAAGTATGATTCCTATAAGAGTATTATAAAGTGCTATGAGAAATGGACATTAAAATTATATAATAATTTATTTTTAATGTAGGTTCCTATTAAGCATCCAATGTAAAAAACAATCCCTCTGGTTTTTTTGTAATGCATGCTTTGTGGAATTTGAACTTTTTTCCTTGTCAGGAATATGTAGCTGTTTTAGCATAGCAGTTCCTGTAAGCAAATATTAAACATGTCAGTTATTTGCAATAAAATGAAGGCAACCACCTGTGGTTAAATAACCTAATTACACAGAGGTGAGTTCCATTTTTTGAGTTCACTCTGAGCTGGAAGTGCCAATCATTGTAAATCCCATACCTGCCACCTAATAATCTCCAATTTACTGGTGTAAAAGAATTGTTCTCTGCAACATATTCAATATTGGCCAAAGTAATATACAAGAACTGGTGATTTCCTCTTGCACCTGTTTTAACAACACCCTGTTAGCTGTGACCTTGCTTTGCCATCCTGAAGCACTGCTGTGTGCACATAGCCTGGTGTAAGGGTCAGTGTGCTACTGCCATCAGTCATTTGGCACCCTCACACAGGCAAATGGGGAGTCATTCCTGCTGGATCCTCAAGTGCCATCACTTCCCACCCTCTTGGCAAGCTGATGACTTATGGGTGAGGTCCTGCAACACTTCAGGAACCAATGTGAAGCACGTGGGACCTGGTCCTGCTGACCTGTGCCATGGCCATTCTCCCTGTGCCCAGCAGCCCTCTCTCAAACAGCTGCCAGACATGGTTTGGGGGAAAACAAAGCCCAGGGACTCAAACACAGCTTGGGTGCAGCTGTAGGTGATGAAACAGTTCAGTTGTATGGATGCAGGTGACTGCACCTCTGTCCCTCCCAGGGTGAGAGGTGACTCCCAGCTTTGTTAGTCCCTGAGTTTAGATGTGGACAATTTAGGCAGACTGCCCCATGAGGCAGCTTTGTGCCCTGGCCTGGCTTTGGTGCAGGGTGGAGCTGGGCTGCTCACAGGACTCCTGCACACCACAGATCCCTTCCAAGGGATGCCAAGGTCCATGGGTCAGTCACTGCAGACAGCTTCTCTTGGGAAACAAAACCACTGCTCCAGTTTTAACTGTGCATGGAACTAGGGCCAGGCAGAGTCCTGTTCCATCTTCTGTCAAAATGTATTGTCCTAGGAATACTGATGCCATTTTAAACAGACACAGTAGATGTCCTGAAAATAGCTCTCTGCCTCTCTCACCCCATTTACAGAGTGCAAAAATATTGCTCTTTCTTCTCCTTGAAACATTTTCTGATTGTCAGGTGGCATTAATAGCAGAACAGGTATATTTTTCAACCACTCTCGAGCCCACACACAAATAATAAGAAAAGTGAGAGAAATGTGGCACATGAGAATGAGTGGTGAAACCTGTTGTTTTAACAAGTTGGAAATGAAAACATAATGTGGTACACAACTCATTAATTAATTTTATTACAACTTTATGCCAATTTTTATTAGATTTTTATTGGATTAGGAATTGAATTTTGAGATTATGTTAAAAATGTGATGGTGTTTGCCTATTTTCACAGTAGATATAAAATTTAAATGGTCTTATTTCAATATGTATTTCTTCTATAATTTAGCTTTTGCCATTTGGCAAAGTCTTTAGAGTAAAATATTTGGCACAAAATCAAGTCTAACTCTTTGCAGTCAGAGATTAATGATCTGTCCATAAAGTTCCTTTACTGTATGGCTAACTCTCTTAGCATCAAGTGCTTCCACTTACTAATGTTACTTTGGCAGTTTGTAAATGACATTAACAAATAGAAGGAATTTTGTGGTGGTCCTGTGGCATGACTAGTTCAAGTACTGCTACCTCTTTTCTTTCTTGCAATTAAAAGAAATATTTTAATCCAAATGGTACATCTGTCAGCAAACTGTCAGGAAGAAAATGCTAATAGGTAAATTCTTTCATATGCTCTGAAAGAATCTTATCACATGCATGGATTTAGCGAACATGCGCTGCCAGTTGATGCAAGAATTAGCAGCCATGCAAGAGTTGTCATTGATTTAGACACTGATCAAGAGAAGACTCTGTAGCACTACTGTTTTCCCTTTTTCCTTCCAGCCACAGACAGAAGAGCCTCTGTTCTCTGATGAGGCCTGTGTGTCGATAAAAAGGGAAGCCATCTCTGGTATCACTGGCTAACACTCAGTTTTAATAAACATTTAATTGATCTAAGTCTTTACTTTTGTTAAAATGCATCATAGCATATCACATTGAATACATTGATATTTGATGCTATTATTTGAGGAATATAGCAATAAACAGAGAGAAATTAAATTTAGTGGTTACAGTAAAATTTAACATAGGTGATTTTTTGCCACACAAATCTACTTCTTTTGACCTAAATTTTTTTTTTTTTCTAAAGGAAAATTTGTCATCTTGGGCTTATTCTTTAAGTCATCTGATCAAAACTCCCATATTCCAGCCAAAGCACAAAATAGGTTAATTTTATTTAATTTTAAATCTCTTCCTAATACAATTTGTTAGGATAATCTTTCCTTCTGTTTTTTATCCCATAATAATTCTTCTATGCTTTCTCAAATAATTGCATGCCACCTATGAGGAGTCATGAGAACAGATTGTTCTCTGTTTCACTGAGTGAGTGATACTCTGCACCCATCAGGTTCAACTGCAGCACATGAATCAGAAGTAAGGATGATTTCTTATAGCACCACAGGTGTCCATTTGATCCCACCTTTTCTAAACTCAAGTAAAAGCACATGGCTGGTTTACTGCATTTCAAAGCAATCTGTGTTTATCCTAGGGCAACAGGCCTTGATGCACCTGCTGTTAAATTCAATTAACTTCTTTACTGGAATATTTCTTGCCTTTCTGCATCTTGCTGATGCAACCATGTTTTATTTGCAGGACACACTCTCATCCTCTAGTTACTTATACAGACTTGTTTTATAACTGTTTGTGAACAGAAACAAATGCCAAGGCATGAAAATTTTCCACATCTTGCAGCTCCACCAAAAGTGAATGAAGCCCAGAGAGCCTTGAAAAGTGGAGATTCTATGAAAAAAAGCCACAAGTGGCTTGCAGAGACCATGGCTAAGGACTGTGCTGTAGAATGAAACAGTTGTTCCTGTCAGGGTACAGACTCAGATATTGATCAGGTTAATTCCATGTACCTGCAGAAAGATTGTGCCTGGGGCTTCATGGGGGGATGGTTCCCCCCTTCTATTTTGCATGGGATGTGGCTGCATTAATGGAACGGCCCTCAGACAGAAAATTCCAGCTTAAACATAGAAGTAAGAGCATTGGGGGGTTTGTGCAACAACAGTTTTCAGAAGTAATCTGCTTTGTGTAAGGAAGAAATTGCTTTGGTTGAGAATTGGGATGACATTTTGATCCGTAGATGAGATTCAGCTGAGATAAAGTGTAATATGGTTAAAATCTGCTTGCTTAAGGGCATCCAGGGTTTCCCCAGAATATCCTGTTTATAATTCTATGGCTTTAGAAATAAAG
Source organism: Peucedramus taeniatus (assembly GCA_013400575.1). NCBI lineage: Eukaryota > Metazoa > Chordata > Aves > Passeriformes > Fringillidae > Peucedramus > Peucedramus taeniatus. Next base: position 14,373 of record WBNO01002354.1, on the reverse strand, counting down.
AAACTCAAATAATTCAAGTGTAAAATTTCCACTGGAGTTCAATGATACCAAGATTTTAATTTCTGGATGTACCGAGAAAAAATGAATTCGACTGTTAAAGCGTAGCCTTCATAATGCATTTCATTTCAGGTTTCATTGGACCTCACACAAACATGACTGATAGAATGGAAAAGCTTTAATTAGCTGTCAGAAATATGCTTCCAACATGGTTTTGGGAAAATATGCTTTCAAGCTTGTATACGTTTTGCTACATTTTTTGTGGCATATGATATTTGTGCAACAGTCATCTATTAATATCCAAATAGGACTTTATTCTTTTTTTAAGCTGCTTCATTGAAGGAATGCTCTGAAGCTTTTGAGTAACTTGAAATACATTTAGGAGGAAATCCTGGAGCTGCTGAAGTCAGCAGATATTGCACTGCTGATTAAAACATGAGCAGAGTATCATTTTCCTGTTTCATGCCTTCTTTCATATAAATGTAGCAAGGCTATTCTACTCTTCTTCCTACTCATTTGTACTGATATTCGTATCAAAGAGCAGTTGAAAGATCTCTGAAACACCTCTGATCTCAATATATATTTCCTGTGAATCTATGTAGTGAGATGCTGTTCAGGTGTTAAAGTTGAAACATTAACTATATGTAAGATTTTCAGAAGCACTTCATATTAATTATATGTGTTTCCTTTGAAATTACTGGTGGTTTTTTTTTTTTGTTTGTTTTTTTTTTTTTTTTACTTTGATATAATTTGGAGCAGGATTAGGAAGAAAGCTGAGTACTTTTGAAGAAGACAGTCTATGACTAAATTTGCATATGGTACAACCCAAATCCATTTGATGTTGATTAAAAAAAATCTTTAATTTACTTCATGAAACTTGGTGGTTATGACACAAAAAATACAGTGATAATATATTATATAAGTATTGTGGCCTGAAATTTTATTGATTTATAATATCTAAACAGAGGATAAAGTGTTGATCATTGTTTCAGTGAGTAACACTTTAAAACGCAATTATTTAGACTTCACTGGAATTATTTATATGGTAATATACTGGTGGATACGAGCAAAGTTGTAAGAATCTGCTCTAAAGAGGGAAAAGAAAACAATATTGATCTTGTAAAGTGCACAGAAGTACTGGCTGCACCAGCCAAATGATAGCAACCTTCTTTCCATTAATTATATATATTGCTGTACAGCTAAATGAATGGTATAAGTACGAAACTAGCATTTGCACAGTTCTGGTTTTACCCAGAAACAGTGGGCCAAATAAACACTTAAACTGCAAAATTATTACTTTACTTTTTTAAGTGCAGCTGAGAAAAGTGGCACATACAACTGCAGCAGTTGTGGGCTATAGCTTGTAAAAAATATTATGGAATGAACACAGTCATTTCACCAGTTTAACTGCTTCTTGCTGCAATATGTAAGCTTCATACAGGCAAGTTTCACCCATGGAAAATTCATATAAAATTCCATTACGCACATTAAATTTATAAAAATGTTGTCAAGTTCAAGATAACTCTTTTCTTACTTTTATTTTTTGTTTGTTTTAACATATGAAGTCTACTTTATCTGCTTTGGAATTAATTAATTTCTTCTGTGCAATAGCTGATTTTCTACCATGCATACCCAGAAAGTAAACCCCTCTATTGAGCATCATATTTAGCTGAGAAGATGTAAATGAGGTACTCCCTGCACATTGCTCTCGTAAGCCATGACCAAGGATTATGACTGTCAAATTGTACATACAACTTTTAGCAGCCAAATATTTTATCATCTCCTCCAAGACCTTGATGCCAATACTATGTCTTTTGATTCCTAAATAAATGCTTCATATATAAATGATGTCTTGTCTAAAAAGAGAACTTGTTAATGAGAATATTGTGTTGACTGGTTGATAATATTGTCACTTTGGTGACTAAGTCCCATAACTTTGGCCTACAGGATAATGAGAATAAAGGTACTAAATTGCATTTTTCTGTTAATTTTACACTTAAACCAATCTGTTCAAACATTTCCCAGGTGTCTGGTGCACTAGTAGAACCAGAACAATTACACACCAGTAAGGAGGTGAGTTTAATGGAGATCACCCTATAATGTCTGTAGAAGAAATGTTGCACTGGCTTTGAATCCTTTTTAGACAAGCATGCAATCAAATGCTTTTATACACAGTATTTAATCAATTCTACTGGAATCTTTGAAGTTAATCACATGCATTCCCCCTTTGTTACACAGAATTGAAGGTGGGCAGCCCAGCTCCCTTGTAAAGACACATATACTGTGCAGGTCACACAGTTTTGGACAGATAGGGAGTCCCTTCACCTCTTCTGGCATTTAGTGTTGGAGCCCCATGTGCTTTAATGACACTAGCCCAGGGGGCTGCCTAGGTTTGGCTGATCAGGTCTGAAAAGTCTGGAGCCCTCAGCACAAGATATGGACCTGTTGGAGTGAGCACAGAGGACCCCAGAGGGCTGGGGCACCTCTCCTGCAAAGACAGGCTGAGAGCTGGGGTTGTTCAGCCTGGAGAGACCTTATTGTGGATTTTAGAGGGGGCTAATAAAAAAGATGGAGAGAGAATTTTACATGGAAAGATAATGGTGGGACAAGGAGAAACCATTGTAAGGTAAAAGAGGAGAGATTTAGATTAGATATTAGGAGGAAATTCTTTACTCAGAGTGTGATGAGGCAGTGTAACAGGCTGCCCAGAGAGGCTATGGATGCCACACCCCTGAAAATGTTCACAGTCAGCCTGGATGGGGGCCTGGGCAGCCTGATCCACTGCAAGGTGGGAGGGTTGGAATTAGATGATCTTTAAGGTCCCTTCCAACCCAAGCTCTTCTATGACTCTATGATTATTCAGATCCCATATAAATATCCCTTTGTAATTGAAATTCCTTAACAGTCCAAGATGAATTAAATGGGTTTTGTCTTTGATGAGATTGTTAGACTAGAATGATCTAGTCTGTTGATGTAGTTCATGTTAATTCTTAAATACTTAAATACTAAATTCTAAATACTTCATACTTAATTATTAAATACTTGTAGCAATGTAATATTTTCAAGCATTTTCATCACTTAAATTACACAACAAGATACATTTCTCTCTATTGATTGTGTAAAATTGAAAATACATGCAGAGGGAAAAACTGTAGGCATGAAGGCAAATGCAGTCTCCCATTGGCAAGAGTTATCTTGCAGAAAGTTTTGTAAATGTGAAGGATTTTAGCAAAGTCAGAAACTGATAGCACTGGCTCAAGCCAGGCACGATGCAGGCAGGTGCTGGACAGGCTTCCCCCCTCAGCCCCTGCCAATCCACATCCCCTGACCTGCAGCCCTGCAGCTGTTCCCCTCCCTGCCAAGATGTGTGGTGGTGGCCTGGGGATTTGGAAAAACACAGTCGCTGCACAAATACATTTCAGGTCTCCAAAGGGCAGTGAATTAACCCACTGTATCACTTCCAGTGCAATGAATTTTTTAATTCCTCTTTCTAAGACAAAGCCTCCTGTTTTTCTGCTGGGCACAGCAGTGGGTGCCCTTTTCATTCTTCCTCTAACTGTTACATCTTGATCTTTGTAGTTATGCTGGAACATGATGATTTAAAAAATAACCATACTTTTCTTATAGAAATAATAATTTCCTTTGAGCCACATTTATGAAATTAACAAGCTGAGAGAGGAAATATTTGAAAAATTTGGGGGCAGATTCCCTACCCTTTGAAGCAGTGATGATCTGTCTTTGCTGACTGGGATCTAAGGGTCAACAGAGGGGTTGCTGGAAAGAAACATTTGTCTTATCTAGCTCTTAAAAGGCTACTCATCTCACTAACTGGTTTGATATATGTTTTGTAGTACTGCAATGAGTCCTGAACAACTGTGTTTTGAAAGACATCTCAGGGTTTTAAATCTAGGTCACACTTTTCAGTCCCAATTCAAGAGCAGCATTGTAGAAGAGTTGCAAACTTTAGCTTATTGCTGGCAGGGATCTTCAGGATCAAAGCTGTGAATTGACTGGTGGTAAAAGGGAGTTATGATTATTTAATGAACTACCAGAAAGGCTACTGATTCATTGACAAATATTCATATTCATATTCTCAATCTTTTTCAAGGACAGGATTTTAACTGACTGTGTTTTATGCCAGAACTGAAGTGGGGTCTCTCAGGGTATGTGGTAGGTGGCCTGGGCTGTGCTGACATGCAGTAACCAGTTGTGCTGAACATTCATCTCTTTTCCATATTTAAAATACACCCTGGATCACCCCGCTGATGTAGATGACCTCCAGTTCCAGACATTTCATTTCTATTCATTCTGGGATAAAAGCACTATCCATTGTTTAACATCACAGTTTTTACTTACTGCAGTTTCTCACTTTCAGATTTGGACACAGTGGGTAAGGAGACTTTGAATGACAACTTTGTTGGGTTTGAAGGCACTTTAATAATAATTTAGTTCCAAAATGCTGCCATGTGCAGGGACACCTTCCACCTTCCAGGCTGCACAAAGTCCCACCAAGCCTGGTATTGAACAATTCCAGGGATGGGGCATCTAGAGCTTCTCTGGGCAACCTGTGCCAGGGTCTCACCACCCTCATACTAAAAACTCCTTCCTAATATCCAATCTCAACCTGCACTTTCAGCTTGAGGCCATTCCCCCTGGTTCTATCACTCCATGCCCTTGTGAGAAGTTCCTCTCCAGTTCTCTTTGTAGGCCCCCATTAGGTACTGGAAGATGCTATAAGGAATAGTGGGAAAGGGAGTTTTATTTGCAAGGTGTTTCTTTATTTTCTCAAGCATCAGATTAAGCTGCATCAAAAAACCACCACACTCCTCTTTCCCTCCCTCAAAAGAAACCCCATTCTGCACAGCAAATTTTGCCCTTTCCCTGGAAAGAAAAGATTGATAATTTTTTTTCCCAACCATTTGTTTTCACTTCTTTGATGAATATTCAATTTTATCATATTAGCAAAATATAGTTCCATTTTCTTCCTTAAAATGAAAGGAAAATGCTTATTCTTAAGGAACAATGAACTTACTTAGAAAAGTGGAGAGCAAGAAGAAAATCCAGGGTATCCAACAGTAGGACACATGTTCCATCACAGAAATAGTGAGGGACATCTTAGCAATTCTCCAGAGTTCCTGGTTCTGTCAATATCTTAAGTCACATGCTGCTTATTCTTGAGAGCTCTTTGCAGAAGGCTGACTATGCTCAGTAATGTCAGACAGTGTTTGTTGAGAGCCTGAATGTATCACTGAGGAAGCCTGTGTATGCGTTCTGTATGTAGTAACAAAGGAAAAAAAATTAAATGTTGGAACTAGGGAATATTTTTATAATCTCAAAATATGGAAACAGGAATAGTAAAAAAATGAGCAAGTCACCTGTTTTCCTCACCTCCCAATAGAACATGGATTTTAGTAAAACATAAATAAAATTTTAAAAAACCCTGCACAAATCCAAACAACATAGTTCTTATATTCTAAAAATATATAGCATTTTGATGAACATGAGCCATTTTCCCTTGGGGAAAGGAAAGAAGCTGAGTGATACATCAAAAATCTATGAATTAAGGTGTATCAGTCCTTAAGAACTTGCTGGATGATCCCAGGAGGAATTTCTCAAAATGGAAGAAGTTAGACCTTTAACCTTCCCAAGGAGATGTACAAATTTCAGGTTTGAATAGTGCTGCAAAGATGAGGTAATTCTACTGCACTGGACACATAATAAGAGGAAAACTTTGCCCTGGAAAGCTTGTGGTCCAAGGTGCATTAAAGACAAAGGATAGGAGAAAAAAAATGAAAGTGGCTGAATTGCTGATATCCCACAGGTAGGGAGGGCTGCCCTCCTGGCCCTGCTCAGTGCTCAGTGCCCTGAGTGGCTGCAGCCAGATCATCCCCACGCTGGCTAATGGGGCATGAAGCAAATGTGCCCTCTGGGATGAGCTCCTCCAGTGCAGCTCCTCCAGCCCAGCACCTTTTCTCAGTGGTGTTGGCTTGCAGCTGGCAGGACAGAGAAGCTGAACAGCTGTTGGATTCCTCCTTGTGCAGCTGCTCATATCTGGGTACTTAAGGACTTGTGTGACTTGGCATGGAAGTCTTTGGAAGTGCACCAAAACTGGCAACCTATCACAGCTGTGAAAGAGTTGGGACAAATATAAGAAGGTAATTAAATTTGAAGAACATTTACTTTCCTAGTTCTGAGTCTTTTTCTACAATGTACTGATGTCTAGAACATTTTATTTGAGTACATGGAGTGAACTAAATTCAGTAGGCTTATTTATTATCCCACATTATGTCTAATATGGGCCCATTCCTAGTTATAAGAACTGCAGCCAACAATGCCCTATGTACACAAAGTCCTGTGTACACAAAGTACTAAATAATATTTTAAATTGGGCTATTTTACTTGATTTGTATGAACAAATAGAAAAATAACTTTTTTTGCCTTATTTATTTAAGGTCTAGGCTTTCAAAATACTGTGCTGCATGAGGATACTGCCGCAGGCAGCAATGCTGAATGCTTCAAATCCCCTTACTTAAAGAGTGAAGAATAATTTCTAACTTCCTGAAAATTATTGAATCTCACTGTAATATCTTTTGGAAATCAAAGAAAATTGCTTTCATCAGCTAGTAAGTGGGAATATTTTTTCAATAGTTGTGTATAAGAAAATAGAACTTGGTAACAGTTTCAGTTTGATGATTCTGTCTTAAAAGACAAAATATCTGAGAATCTCTTAAAAATTCAGAAAACTCTGAATACTCAGCCACATTCAGTAACAATAACATCCTTGAAGTGATTTTGGACGAAAATATTGACCAAAACCACAGAATAACTTCCTGTCACTTTAAAGCTTGCAAGGTACTTTTAAAACTTTGTCTGACCACCAATGAAGTCAAAATGGGTCTATCACTAATTTCAGTGAACTCAGGAATGGTATAAAATGCTTTATTTACTTAAAATAAAATTAATGCTTATAGTTTACAATATGCAGCTGCTGTAGTGGTAATGCTTGTTTGACAAATCTGATATTATTTTTTAGACAATCCAGGAAGCTTCATTGTCTTTATAGGATAATGTACATGGCTCCCCCAGAATGCTTACCATGCAAATCAAACCTCAGTCTGGCTATGAAATGTAATTAATAGTTACACATGGAAGATTACTGGAAGCACAAGCTTCCTTTCACCAAATATCAATTAGAAGAAGAGTAATTTTAGAGGCTACGTGGAGTACTGGCATAGACCTCCCACACAGAGATCAAGTTGGGCCAAGAAAAAATTGGGCCATCTGAAAATGCATAGATTTTATTGTCATGAAGGAAGTCAGCAGGAAAGAAAATAACAGAGAAGTAAGACATCCCTCAAAACTGCATTTCATTATCTCATTCATTTCCTAGAAATTCATAATACCAGATGAAATTCATGTCGAGTGCAGCACTCCAAGTCTTGTGCAGCCAATATAAGCTGGTGCTCTCTTGCCAAACCATGTAGGAAATGGGCTCATCTACATTACCCATCTCTTCCTGCTGACTGTAGGGGAAACAAAGACTAACTTAGACTATAAACATAACACTAAGATGCCCAAAGATAGATGAGATAATCCTTTCCTTTTGGAGTCTGTGAGCTGAAAATTCTGGACCTCCATTCATAAGAATATTCAACTATTTTTCTCTTTGTTATACCTAATGCTCAATAAAATCACAAGAAAAAATTCTACCAGTTGAAATGAGAACCTGTGCTGGCCCAGGATTTCTGCACTCATGTAGAGTTGCCAGTAATAGATTTCTTTATCTGTTGCAGCAGGAGATTAAAAGAGTTACAGCTCTGCTGACGGCGAAGCGCAGCCTTGAGCGCATGACCCAGGAGCACTCTTTTCATCAGATGACATCAGCTGCCACTTTAGGCAATGAAGTAAGTGGACTAAAACCATGACGTATGCACAGACCTCTTTAAAAAGTGGGATCAGCTCAGGTCTTATCAAAGCAGAGTTTTAAACCCTTGTATGTGAAGAAATCAGCACTGTATACTTTTACACACAGAATAAAATCAGCCCCCCGACACTTAATAAGCTGCTTCAACTTGTGCATTAACACTGTAAAAACAGTTGATTTAGTAACATTGAACTACAAAACTTAATTTGTGAAGCATTAACAGGATATATTTTTCTTTCTGTAAATCTCTACTAATCTTACAGCTGCTGAACTGGTGGCTCAGCAGTAAGTAAACATGTCACTTGGGGACAAGTTATGTGAACCCATTGACAATCATGTTCTATCACTTGATGCAATTGCACGTGTTAAAAAAAGCTCTTTTAAAATAAAGATACCATTTATTGTCAAGCTGGTCACTAATTTTGCAGTGCGTTGGGTGACAGAATATGTGGTGATAGATCAGGAACTATGAGAACAGCAAAACACCAAAGCATTTTGTGAAATTAAAGACAGCCTAAGGGTTAATAAAAACTCCCAAAGAGGCAGCAAATTTTGAGGAATGCAAATAACAGAGTCACTTCCAAAGAATTATTCGCCAGAATCCAACTAGCACACACAGCGCTGACAGAAGTAGCAGAAAAGCAAAGAAATACAAGATGATAAATTAAAATTTAAAGAGAAGCCCTGTTTTAAATACTTAAATGTAATGTATTAATAAAAAAAAAACCCTATGTGTAGGAAACAGTCTGAAAGAGACTAGCTACTGTGAAGAGGTAAAATGCAGAGTTTTCAGATCTCTTCAGATTAAGTTATGGCCTTCAACTACATGTGTGATTTCTGCTTTGTGTTCTGAAAACCATCAAGTAAAAAGAAGTAGTTTATGTAGTTTATGTCTTTTGAGACCTTGGCTTTTTTGAGTAGACTAAAGCCTGTACTTTAGCAGGCTGGACTGTGGCATTCAGAAACTGGAAGAGCAGCTTGCAGTGGCCAGAATTGCTTTGCAACTTGTGTAAAGGTTTGATCTTGTTTTTTCCCAAAACCACAACCATAACGTGTAGCTATTTTTCCAGTTTAGGATGAGCACAGCCCACAGAAATAAAGCTGCTCCGGTATCCCTATGCAATCTCTCCTAGTGATGGAGAGTGTTTCTTCAGTTAAAAGCTGTCTCCTCTACACCCTGTCTACTTCATTAATTTTTTTTCTCTCTTTGCTGAAGGACTTTGTCTCTTCTTTTTGCCATTCTTTACCAAGTCCGTGCAGGAAAATAAGGTTTGCTGAGACCACTAGAGCTGTGTTGCTGTATGCTATTTAGAGGGGATTGACTTGTGTTTCAGAAGCTGAACAGCCAAAGGATTTAATCTCAAATTCTCGGGGTACATTTCAGAGTAAAAGTGGTGAAAACATGGCATTAAAGCAGCAAAGAAGGGGACCCGATTTAGAGGCAGGAAGCCAGATGTTAATTAATAAAACCAACATAACAGGGCTATTTGGCTTGCCGAGAACATTCTCTCAGCTGCCTGTTTGTAGGCTGTTTCTCAGTTAATCAGTTCTGCTGCATTAAATTTCTTTAAAAGAAATTTTCTTCCCTGGTTGCTTAGAGCCCTGTTGAATCAAGCTGAAAGCTCTGTGAGGGGTGCTGAGCCAGGCCAGCGAAAGTAATTTATAGAACGTTACAACTCTACTGCTACCTTCAGCAGTGTTCAATTTACATCTGCAAATGTCCCTGCCTGTTTCACACAGACAATTAAGCTCATTCTGTGCGAAGTGCTCACTCAGATGGCTCTAAGTCCCGAGCAGGGTGAGTTTTCAGTTGTCAGGCTGAAGCAGTACAACCCCAGGCACAAGGACCCAATAGTGTGGACATGACTGTTTCTTCTTCTGTAGCTTCTGCTGTACACTTATATCACATTATATCACTGCAAGTGTAAGTCACTGTTAGAAGCAAAATGCTTTAAAAGTGTTGAGCTGCTATAAAGTTCCTGTCATTTAAACCTCCCAGGAACAGATTTCATGTTGCCTGTTACATCAACCAGAATAATGCATTGTTTTCAGCTTTTTGCTGAAGAGGAGTCAGACCAGCAAAGGAGAATGTAAGTTTATTCATCAATAAATCTTTAGTAAACCATTTAAGTGGGTTATTTCTCTATCAAATATACTTTAGGTTACGTTTATATTAGGCTAATGCCAAGAGATTCCTCCAGCTGTTGTGTCAGAATAAGCGAGTGCTAACATCAAGGAGACATTCTGCCTCAGAGGTTACAGTCTTAGCATATTTTTGTTTAAATATGCAGACTACCTGAATGTGGCAAATAATTTGTATATTCTTTCAGACTGCCATTGATAATAATAATAATAATGGAATAAAGTGTATTGTCTATTTTTCTTGGAGTAATGCTTCAAGAATTTTTTGAGATATGTGAGTTGAACTTAACCTAAACAACTCTATGATTCTAATGGGAAGTGATGGGTTCTGAGGTATGCAGGGAACTATAGGCAAGACTAACTTAATTACCATTGGATGTCATTCATGGGTCAGCAAAGTATAGGGCTTCAGTTACTGTATGGAATTAACAGTCTCAAATGATTCCATTTCAAAGGATATGGCAGATGGAAAGAAGAGCATCTTAGACATTCAAACACAGGTGAGATTACAAGAAAAGTGGAAACTGGGGAACACGTGAGTGTCCCCAAAGCAGTGGGATTTGAGATGTGCATTTTTAACCTGAGGATTTCGTACAGGCTATCTTGGGCAGCTCCCTGCTTGGTTCTTGGTGAACCCCAGGCTGAGGTAGTGCAGTCTCCCTGTAAGTTACTTCAGGCTCTTCCACAACCACACTTTATTCTGGATGGTGGATTTCATAAATTGTGCCAGTCATTTATGGCCCTTTGTAGGACTAGAGCTGGACTCTTCACTCAGATTCTGGTCCCTGGGATGACATTGTCCTTACTGGATCAACTGAGCTGACAAACTAGATTATGCTTGAGGGTTCCTTCCAATTCAGGATATTCTATGATTCTATGATCTTTTATCAGCTTCCTGCCTTTGCATAAATAAAGGGTTTTTTTCAAAGATGAAAAATGGCAATGATAAAGGAAACTCCTTCTGTTTACTAAAAGTGGAATAAAACATTTGCTGTATGAAGCTTTGCACAGGGGCTGGGTAGCCAGAAATCTCAGTAGAAAGTTCTGTTCTGTGTCACACAGGGAGGAAAGGATGACAGGAAAATCCAGTGAACTTTCATTTGGGAGAAGAAAATCTAATTTTTTTTTTCTCTAATGATTTCAAATTCTTAGGAGAAAGAAGTGTAAAGGTGGAGGAAGAGCAAAAAGGTCAACACCTTTGAGCAATAAGATAACATTTGCATGGTGGCTGGCAGGGGGCAAGAGAAGCACAGAAAAGACAGTAAACATGGATGTTTATTTTAGAAAGGAAAGGAGAATTGCAGAAAATGTTTTATTAAATAAACCAAAAGCTGAGCAGTCTTAGATGGCCTAATCCATGCACCTTTGGGTGGGCTCAGGGTATGGCTGCAGTGACTCTTGCAGTGGTTCTGACCCAAAGCAATAAAGTCATAGAGGTGCCCCCATTAACTCTCACAGGGATCAAACCCCTGATGAATTGTGCAGCTCACTGGCTTATAGCTGAGCTATGCTAGCTGTCAAACAACCAAAAAGTCTCTCCCCTGGGTAGCTTGGCATATAACCCTTAGGTATCCTTACAAATCAACATGTGGAATGACATGCAAAGAAAGGAAAATGGGCATTTCTGATGTCAGACACCATCCGTCTTCAATTAAGTTAGCTTCCGAAATGTTTCAAGTATCCAAGCTCTTTTTGAAAGCCCAATTGACCCAGAAGTCTCTAACAAAGCAATCCTTAAAACCAGACACATCGTTTGTTTGTTTGCTTGATGGGGGGTTCTTAATGCCATAAACCCCGGTGCAGAAGTTAATAATTTCATACATTATCACTTTGAATATGCAATAGAAAGCTCAAGGCAGCTGTTTGAACTTCCCTTTAAAAGAGGACAGATTGCCTTTATTGTGTGCACTACTTCATGGCTTGTTTGAGGCCAGGGCAATTATGGGATGAATGACTTCCCTTTAGCTGTTGATGTGTAGGCTTGTTGTTGTGTGTGCATTGTTTTGGGCTTTTTGTTATTGGCTGTCTTTGTTTTGTTTTGTTTTGTTTTTAATGAAACTGGAGACCATGTGATAAAGCCACAAAAAGCTGACAGGTAATGATCAAAAAAGGGAATGGCCAACGCTGACTTGGCATTTTATTGTCTTGTAAATATAGAATTAAAATAACAATTACATTTCTGTGGAGGCTGTTCTTACTGGTTTACTACTACAAGGGTGGGTGTGATTCTGTGCTTTCAACACCACAGAAAAGAAGGCAGAAAGCTTGTCAAATTGTGCTGCTTTTTTCTTTCTGTTGGGTTGCAGTGGTCTTTCCTATGGGATATTTTGCTAATTAAAAAGGTGTTAATTTTTGTTTACTTGTGCTGCTGATGACCTCATGAAGTTCAGGAAAGCTTCACCACTTCCTTCTAACTAAATTTTTTTTTTTCAGTTTTTGGAAATAATGTAATAGTCTGGTTGGAAGATTATCCTTAAAGTGAAATTATATATGTGGGAATAAGGAAATTTCTGTAGAGTCTGACTACTTTGGAGACACTTTCCTATGAACTGCTCTGTATGAAATTGCTAATTACTGGAGAAACAGAAGTCAGAGGACCAACTCTACTGCCAACGGACAACTGTTTCAGAAAGTGCTTCAATGTGAATGAAAATAATTTTTATTCTAAGAGACACAGACTTATTTAGATAGAGCACTTCATAGTGGCTGCTGTGCATTTGTTTTTTGGCTCCTGATGAAGCTCTTTCAGGCAGAACTAGGATTTACAATAAGTATATGTTAAAATAAAATAGTGCCAGTAAATATTTCATGTTGGTTTATGCCTGTGCTGTATGAGTGCTACAGCCAAAATATAAGGGCAAGGTAAATACCTGTCTTGGAACTGGGAATGTTTCGTGTCAGATGTTACTGAGACTATGTATTGTATGGATGTTTGCACATTAATCTACTTTGTATAGTGTTGAGAAACATTACCAGAAAATAAATGCTGATGTATGTATCATACCTGTCCAGAAGACTGCACTACTTAGGAAGGAATAAGAATATTCTAATTCAATAAACTAGAGTTTATGACAGAAACTTGAAGCTAGTTATTTACTCATTGCCACTTTCTTGTTTACATGGTGAGAACCAAACATGGGAATAAAAGCACAAAACCATGTTTCTGTTATTAAGCCTCAATGTTATTGCAGTGGGTTCAAATGGTGCTGCCTTTCTCTCCTCCAGAATTTCAGGGCTGTTCACATTGGTTTAGTTCTTTAGGTGATAAAATACTTTCTGGGCTGAGTAAAAGAAGAGAAATTGCAATTCATTAGGATGTGTAATTATTCACTGCAAGTCATTTCAATGGAAATATTGCCCTTTTCCTTAGTATGTCAGTCTTACACTGTTTCAATGAACTCAAGCATAGACACACATGCATGGTAACATCCCACAGGTCTGGAAGTACATATAGATACACAGCAAATAAGAATTTCCATCTTTTTTAGACTCAAATCTTACTCTTTTTCCTTTAAAGCTGCTGCCTTCTCTAGGGACTTCCCTGTGTTCCTGCTGCCACCTGGGAGCCAGGCTCCTGTGCAGCCTGGCAGAGCCTGCCCTGAGAGCACCTTGCTGAGGCTTTGCCAAGGTCAGGTCTCACTGAAGATGCTCTATTCCAGTATATTCCCAATTCTAACAAACTTTCCTCTACATGTTGTAGTAGGAACATGTTGACCTGATGTCCTTGCCCATCTCACCTATGGGCTGTTAGAGCTACTTAATTAAAGCTTCCAGTGAGATTTAATCAAACTATCTTAGCTTATGAAATAAAGTATTAATCCATTACATTTTTACATACCCTCTTGAATCTCTGACAGAGTCAGCCATAGAAAATATATTATCAGTTCTTTGTCAATTACTTAAATATGTTGGAATTGTTAGAAAATATTTCTCAGATTTTTTTGAGACCCAGAGCAATGAACAGAAGTGTTCAGGATCATGTAAAACAGCTTCTGCTTGTGTATAATTTGCTTTTTGATTGAACGTATTTGCAGAGATTGACAAGATTTCATGAAAGGTTTTGTTTCATTGGCTACATTTTTGGAATAGTTTGGTTAAAACTGTTGTGCTTCAGATCTTTATTTCTGATATTTCCAAGCTGATCATGAAACTTAACTTCCTAAATTTGATTGTATGTATTTATTCTGCTTTTCTACTACATACAGTGAAAAAAATATAATCTTGACTTAGGATCCCAAGAAAATATTTTATTTTTCTATGCTAAAGCAAAATTAATTATTAACTTGTTAGTATGAATATATATATATATA
>WBNO01002352.1:0-19452 GCA_013400575.1 Peucedramus taeniatus | reverse complement strand
TCTGAACACTTGGTATCTGCTGATAATTCTGCGATTTTGAACAGGGTCAAGACATTCTAAATATTTTCTTATTTATAACTATTACAGAAATAATTTAGTAGGTTGTAGCTTTTAAATTCTGCGTAGCTTATCCTGTCCAAGTTACTTGTTTTTCTACCATTTTTTGTATTTCCACCATTCTCATTGGAGGTGGAGAATGTTGTGTGCAGGTTTATCTGCTTAACCCTAGTATCTTAAGCTGNGCATAATTTTTTGTATTAAATATCTGGTGTTCTCTACTGGTGACAGGGGAGAACATTTGGCTAAGAAACTCTTTAGTCCTGTTCATTGTGTGTGGAGATGATTTGACAGTCACCTAATATACAGTAAAAAAAAAAATCTTTAAAAAATAAAACAGATACTTGAAGCAGTAGGATATGTACCTGACATATTGATGTATAAAAATAATTTCCACTGAGAACTTTGTTTAAAGGACTTGTATTTTGGGTTTTACCTTACCTTTAATTCTCATCTTTCTGTTAATGGCTTCTGACTTCTGCATCTGCAAGGGCCTGCTCTGACCTGATCCTTTCTGTGTGTTGGTCAGTCACATTTCAGCTTCCACTCCTAATTTGAGCTAGGACAGCCATGATGAATCTGGGGCAGAAGATCAGTTTGGTGCCTAAGAGATCAAACTTCATTCTAGAAGTGAAGTATTTGATTCTGTTAAAAAGGGAGTTGACTTACATGATATGTAACCAGTGAAAACTTGTTCTTAAGTTAGCTAGAGGACGGCTCTGGTGGGCTAACATGGGGGAAAGAATCCCTAACACCTATGTGTGAGATCCTATAACCTGGTGCAGATGAACTAATCATATAGCTGTCAGTGAGCACTCCTGTTCAGTCTTTGTAATGACTTTACTGCTGTTTTTGAAGTAAGACCCAGTGCTGTGTTGCACCACGATGGGAACAGGACTTGTGTATTCTCTTCAGCTGGCATAACATGAACTGGGCATACTGGGTTCTGCTCTCTGCTGGGATGCTGAAGTTTGTCATACAGTAATAAACATATGAACCTTTATCATCTCATTTTGGGTATATTAAGCAAAACTCAAAATAATTGAACTACACAATTATTATTACCTTTGGGTCTCTTGTATCAATATAAATTACCTACCTCCTGCAAGTTCTAGAAATTCTGCTCAATAATGGCGTAGACTTTAAGGGTTTTAGAGATAAAGTACCAAAATCTCTCTCTAAAGCATTTAGTATGGAAGTGTAGAGTCCAAGAGATCATGTAGCATTACTGCTGTTTTGAAAACACCTATGTGTACACCCTGTTTAATCTGGACTGAGACTGCCTGACTTAATAATGGTAGAAAGAATTAGAGAGCCCTAGGAACTTTCTGTAATACTGGTGTGAGGTGTCTGATAGCTTTTTTAAAAAATACACAGGAGAGAAGCCCATTTCATTAGCTTAGTAGCAAGTGTCTGTTGCAAACAGAGGCTGTTGTTTCTTGTTTTGTAGGAGGAATCATTTTCCATGGCTGCTGAGTAATGAATCTCAAAGGATTAGCTAGGGGGTTTCAGAGTAAGAAATAAAACAAATGTTTTACACAGATGAATTTGACTTTGTAGGAGCTAGAAAATCTGTGCAGGAAATCTACCTCTGTATGTTTTGACATCCATCTTTGGAGTTTTGAGCCTTCTTCACTGAGGCTCACAGGAAGGATGATCCTTCCTGACCAGGGCTTGTGAGGGTCCACTGAAGGGGATGGCTCAGTCTGTGTAGTTAGAGCTTTGATTGTGAATGTTGTCCTGTTAGCAGTGAAATACTCTCTTTGACAATTGCCAGCCTTCAAGGGACTGCTCTTAACAGAATAATACAACTAAATTTCACACTTCTATAGCATCCACCTAAAGTCTCTGTAACTATTTTAGGAAGCCTTTAGGTTCCTTTCAGGTACCTTTGTCTCTAGCAAGTAGCACATTCAATGCTGTTACGTGGCAGTTGCTGCCATTTATTACCATGTTGAGAAAGTTCCCTGTGAAGTTTTTTGTAGTATGTGCCATACCTTTTGCTTTGTTAGAATGGACACATATGGTTAGATGACAGATGTCAGCAGTATGAACATCAGAAGAAAGAACAGGAGACTTGACAGGTCAGACCATGGTTTGTCCATCTTGCTCTGTTTTTTTATTTATTGATCTTGATTTCATTAGAAGTACTTAATGACAGAAGAGAAACTGTGAGCAGTACTGGAACTATGGCAAGAAGTTACCTAACATACTAGTAGCTGACCTCCTCAGTTCAGGGAATGGCTAACTCTTTTGTCCCTGTTCCTCACAGTAAGCCCTGCTCCTATGTGCCATGCCTCCTGGCTGGCTGGCCAACTAGCCTGGTGTTCTTGGGACCTGTTGAGGCTTGGGTTGCATTTTGCTGGGTGACCATATTCTTAATTCTTGCTTAAGATCTTTAAAACGATATCTTTATATCCCATCTAAGGTCACTTCCAGTTGTGATTGTTACAACTGATGGCATTTGTATTGGACAGATTATAAAATGTCTGCTGTATTTGTTCTTTCTCGTCCGGTGCTCTTCCATCAAACCTGTCACTAGCTCCACTGATTGTTCTGACATAGCTGTTTTGTGACCAGTTTTGTTCATAATGTTTCTTCAGGCTCCCCACAGTTTGACCACTGCTCGTATGCAAGTTACTTTTGCTAAATTGCTTCAGACGAATGTTTAAAAGAAAGAAAACCCAAACAACTCAGCAGCTAGCAATTTTTCTCCTTGCTATGACTGGGTGCTTGTGGATATTGCAAATAGAACTTCCTTTCCCTTTCTTGGTGAATTGACTCCTGTTTCAGAGCTTGCCTTTTTCCTGTCTTCCTGCTGCTAATAAAATGTGGTCCAGTCTGGCTATTAGATAAAGCTTTTTTACCAAATAAGATAGCAGAGAAGCCAAGACATCTAACTGTTGAGAAGTACAATGAAATGTACAATTGGGAACTGAACTGGAGCTACAGTTGAGCTTTTGTATGCCATTATATGCTTTGGTAAGAAAATACTTGCAAAGGATTAGTACTGAATTCACTAAGCTGTTAGAAGTAAAGTTTGCTTATATACTTCACTAAAATAGCATGTGTACTGCATACCTCAGTATAAAATACTGAGTCATTGATCCATAGAAAACAAGTTGTTAATGATTTAGCTACTAAATTGCTGTTTGCAGGTCTTCAAAATTAAGACACAGAAATTAAGGACATTTTGCTTTCTCTGGTGCATAAAATGTTGCAGTTGATTGTTTCCATGCACTGTATTAATCTTACTGTATTGAGTTTTGTAGTTCATGAAGCAAATAATCCAAAGTTAATAATGGAATTGTTAAAGTGCAGATCAGTGATCTTATGCATTAAACTCCAGTATTCATCGCACTGTTGACATTGCTCAGTACTCCAGAACTCAGTTTAGACCCATTTCTTTGGAACTTCTTGACTATTAATACAGGAACTGGTATTTTGGTTTGAAAATACCAATACAAAGAATTCAGAAGATACTTGGAGTTACATTAAGGGAGAGGGAGGCAAAGTTAAAAAGTTAAAATTTATCTGAAAAAAAGTGCCTTTTATCTTTTTTTCTTTGACTCAGGAGACACTGAAACATTTAAGAGCAAAATCCTTGCTTCCGAATGAAGCACAGGGGGAGGCTGTTGAGAAATGTAAGACTCCCCTGGTTCAAGTATGTTCTCTGAGGTTTGTTTTTAGCTCACTCATTAACTTTGCACTGTGATTCAAACAAAATGCCACCTGAGAGTCACTTAAGTACGTGGCTATAACAAGTAGTGCTGCTCTGTGTAGATCAAAATACTCTGTACACTGCAGAATGAAGTCCTTGGTGGAATATGCTTTGGATTTGTTTTTATTTTGTGCTGAGGTACAGTGATCTAGATACTGGCAATCTAGACATTGCTGTGTGGGAAAACATTAGCTTGCCTGGAATAGATGAGGGAGTTTGCTTAAGATGTAAAAAACAAAACAAAACCAAAAAACCAAACCCTGAACCCTCCAGGTTCTGGATCACCAGGTAAGGGTATCTTGCTGTATGTAGGAGTTTGGTGCAGTCACAGGAAAAATATTTTTTCCACAGATGCAGCAGATATGAATATTCTAATGAATATTTTAGCCAAGGCTTGAGTTAAAATATAAAATACGAAGTTGTTTTGGATCACTTAAGAAGTTGTGTTCTATAAGTAAAAAAAAATACATACGAATATACATACAACTTAAATTCTGCATAAGATAACTGATCTACTAGGCAAAAGCTTTCAGACACAGTTGGTCTTTCCCACCTGCGTGTAGAGAAAGTACAAGAGTTCTTTGTGCAGAAAAGAGTAGATCGGTTTAGCTGTCACATGAGAGGAAGATAGCTGCTTCTGCTTTTTAGAGAACAAGCAGAGATTGTAAAGCCTCTACTGTTGTATTACATTGTTCATGAATTCAAGTCCAAGGGCCTCTAAAAGACTTTTTTTGTATCAGTTGGGAAGTTAATCATGGTTATATGAACAAGTGAAATACTGTGTCATTCTTTCACTGCTGGTGTGGTGTTTTCTGTCTAGTATATGAAGTATTAGTGCAACTGAGAGGGTTCATACCATGAAATAACCAATAGAAAAAATAATGATATTTTAACTTGCGCCTATATTACTTCAGAGTTGCCACACTTAGCAAATATTTTTTATCCTTGAACAGATTTTTTTGACTGAGGAAAAAATTTAAAGTTGACTCTTTACACAGTGGTTTTTTCTGCATTTGAAATTTCCAGGCACATTTTTCATTTGGACTCTACCTACTGCTATAGTATCTTTGCTTTTCATTAATTATCACTACTTTTGTCTCTGTATCTAGAAGGCAGTGTTATGGAATTAACTTGCATTACTTTTAAAATTAAGCAAGCATGAATGCTTAACCTCTGAAAAAACATGCATTCTTAGGTGGATTGTGTTTCTACTTACAAACATATTTAAGTCCTTAATCAATAGAATCACACAGTGCTGCATAACTTAAATCAGTTATTAAGAGTAGGTTTAGAAGTTAGCTTGAAAAAAAATATATTTTTTCTACAGTGTACATCTGCTTATTACGTTTCAGCACTGAACAGGAAGTATTATTTCCTGCCTCAGAATCCTTTGTTTTCTTTGTCTCTACAATGAGAGAAGAAAAAAAGTAACAGTACTCTCCTTTTGACCTGCAAAAACTTCTCATTTTCTTTAAAGTACATTTATTTGTGATAAATGACCTCAGTAATACAATGCTGCTGAAGATAAGAATTGTAGTTTTAACATCATTTTATTGCAATGAATATTGCAGGGAATATATTTTTAGGTCATCATACAGTACATAAATGCAGTTGTGGCTGCACAGTTAAATGTTTTAGAAGCTGAGATTGCATGGAAGAAAGCAGTGCTTGTAGCTAAACTATAACATACTCTCCCTCTTTAAGTTGTGATTTTATTTTTGGAATAACATCTCATTCTGACAGTTGGCTTAATCAAGCTTGCTTATTTTTAAAGAGCACTGGCTTCAAGAAGATGGGTGGGGATCATGTGCTGCTGCTTAAGAATGTGGTTTTCTTGGTGATTTAGCAGATAGCTCAGCAGAATCAGGAAATCTTCCAGACTGTTCATATTTGTTTTTCAGTGTCTGACAGTATTTCTTGCCTTTTTGTTGCTGCCAGAAATCACAAGGAACTACTTTGCTGTAGGTCAAAAAGTACAAACCCAGATGGATTAAATTTTCATTTTACAGATATGAACTTGTTAATTTTGCTCTTACTGTAGCTGATTTTAAGAGCTCTTGAGTCATTAGTCACTTGGAAAGAACTCAAAAAGCCACTAGCCTTAATTTTGTGACTTCGGTGTCTAGTTTAAATACAGTTTAGGCCAGGCTGGATGGGTCAGCCTGGTCAGAACTAGATGATCTTGTAGGGTTCTTCCAACCCAGGCCATTTTATTATTCTCTGATACTTATTGTGTATTTGTTTGAGTTCTCTGTTTTTGAGCAGAGTTAATATATGAAGAGGCACTAGGTACATAGTTTTATGCTTGAGCATTCTATGATTATGGGAAATTTTCATCTTTAATTTATATTAATTTTGTAAATTATTTTAAAATAGGGAAAAGAATGCATGAACCATTGCAATGCTTGTGAAACCTTTGATGAATGGCATTACATAGAGGGCAATTTTTGTATTGGTTTTGTATCTGCCAAGATCTTCATTTTTACTGGGCGTTCAGTGCTACAGGCAGTGCACACATTTTAAAGAAATGTCCCTCTAAAACAGGTATACTGATTCAAATGGCAGAATAACAGATTAGATGTAACTCTTAAAAGGCTTCTTGCAGTCTGGTGGAAATAACGTTTTAGCAGCTACATTGTAAGGAGTGGGAGAATAGGGTGGCACGAAGTTTAAGAATGCTGTGGCATTATACTTTAACTGAAATTAATTGTGTTTATGACTTTTTTTTCTTTGCTGTAGTCGTGACATGGAGAATAAAGAAACCCTTAGGGGGTTGCAGAAGATGGATGACCGCCCAGAAGAGCGCATGATCAGGGAGAAACTCAAGGCAACATGTATGCCAGCCTGGAAGCACGAATGGCTGGAAAGAAGAAGCAGGAGAGGCCCTGTGGTAAGTGGCACTGATGGAAGGACAGTATCTGTAACAGCTATTACTAATAAAAATCACTTAAATTTCTCTGTGTTAGAAACCTCTTTTTGTTAACAGTTTGTGTTCTGTGGATCATGGTGCTCCAGTCCGTTTCCCGCGCGGTGTTTGTCAGCGCGGCCTGTCTGTCTGTCGGAAGGTCCCGCGGTCGTTGCCGTTTGTTTTTAAGCAGAGGCGTTACCGCCTCAGCGCGCGGCTGCGGCACTGCTGCCCCCCAGCGGCAGCCACCGGGGGCGCGCTGCTCCCCGGGGGGAAGCTGCTGAAGCCGGGGGCAGCCCGGAACTCGGCTCTTCCTTCCGCCAGCTCTCGGCTCTGGTGCTGTGTGCCTCACAGTGTTCCGTTAGCCTTTTGGGTACTGCTTGGCATAAACGGCTTGGAAGTGCTTCTAAGAAGTGTAGGTAGATCAAACCTGAAATGCTTTAAGAGTAGTTCCAATTCTATTCAGCATAATGCTGATTAATTAATAGCCTTTACTTACCTATGAACATAGTTGCATATTGGTTGATGTGACTCCCACGTACCATTAATGTGAAGTTAAGATCATCTAATTAAGTAGGCAAGTCTTTAGGAACAGCTTTTCTGAAACAGAAATAAGAAGATTCTGTTGTGAGAAATAATGTTGAAAATACTTACACCAAACCCCATTACCTCAAAGGCCAAATAACACCATTTTAACTTAAAAAAATTAAATGCTTTTGGGTTACTGAATAGTTTGAAATAATGTCCTTGCTCAGCCCACTTCGCTTGAGGTTTATGGGTGTGTTAATACAACATTTGGTACTCCAGATTCTCAGTTACTATAATTTGACATTTTTTATGTTTTCAAGCACAAGTAGTTTGTCCATAGGTACATGAATTTGCATTTTGATCTTCCAGGCAAGGAGAAGCATTACTGCTTTAATATTACTGCATTAACTGGTAGGAGGGGAGAAAAGGGTTTTCACTGCTCTTTTTATTTCTCTTTCATCCTGTTCACTTTTGTAACTGGGCACTGAGTCTAGATGTCTCTTCCTGCCCTGAGGAGGAGAAGCTCGTTTCAGTTTTTGTCTGAAAGAGACCTCTGGAACTTTCTAGGAGAGATCTGCTCTGTTTGTTGGAGTTGTTGCTTGGATCTTCCTTCCAGTGTTGAGTCAAGCCTCTGAGACATTGAGAAATGAAGAGCTAAAACTGAGTATTCTCAATGTGACTGTTTTTAATTTGATTACCAGGGATGTTACTTTTCTTATGCATTGTGTGGGTCTGACTGGCTGAAAGTTGTCTTGAAATATTCCACTTCTCAATGTCAAAATTTAGTGTTCATGCAACAAAGCACTATTGTGTATGTACTCCCTTTGCTTGAGCACACCCTCTCTCCACATTGTGCAGCACTGTGCTTAGTGGTTAGCTCAGATACCAGATGTGGTGTGGCTGTTTTGCTTGTATGGTAGAAAAAAAACTGAGTGTGGTTTTTACAAAGAGTGACACCTAATTTTGCTGGATTACCTCCATGTTTGAAGTCTTAATTTTGCAAAAATATTGTGTTAAAGAAACAGTAGAGCCCTAGAATTTTTCAGCTGGTACCATGTGGAATGGATGGATCCAGTATTTAGAACTCTTAATAAGTGCAGTACCTGTAGAGAAGAAAATTCTCTCGGCTTCTACTATCCAGATGGGGAAACAGCTATTTTTTGAGGTATCATGAATGATAAGTTATAGGAGTACTTTGAGAATCAAATCAGTTGCTGGCACAACTAACATAAGCTGCACAAACTGACAGGAAGAAAGGTTCTTGCTTTTGTGTTGCATGTAGATCAGTAAGCTAATCCCTCTCAAATGTCAGTAGTATGGCCTAAGAAATATTTGGACATCTGTATAATGGCTTAATTACAACAAGAGAATTATTGATTAATTTGCTTTGCTTTAATGTAAAATTACCAATTAATGATTTATCATGTGGTTTAATTCCTGCAAGGTGGTGAAACCTATCCCTGGAAAAGTAGATGGATCAGAAATGAACAAACTCTGTCTAGATCCTCAAGCTGAAGGACATAGCACTGCTTCTTCACCTACGCAAAAAGGAAGACGTAGTCCTTCTCCTAGCAGTTCCTCTTCATCATCTGCTAGGACAGTTAAATCTGAGTCACCGGGTGTCAGAAGAAAAAGGGTATCTCCAGTGCCTGTAAGTTGCAAGCTGTGATGTAATTTTCGATTTGGCTGTGTTCTACAGTCTTTGGCTTGTAGGGGCAGTTGTCCTCCCTCTGTTGAGCGAGATGCTGATATAACGAGGTT
Source organism: Peucedramus taeniatus (assembly GCA_013400575.1). Classification (NCBI taxonomy): domain Eukaryota; kingdom Metazoa; phylum Chordata; class Aves; order Passeriformes; family Fringillidae; genus Peucedramus; species Peucedramus taeniatus. The sequence continues at coordinate 10,480 of WBNO01002352.1, read as the reverse complement.
ATTACAGGGTATCACTTGAGTGACATACATATCTCATGTGGTATTTCTCATGTGTGTTTTCTTTTTCCTTCAGTCCTTTAATTTTTTATTGCTAGGAAGTAAATGAAGAAATATAGGTACTTAATTATGAATACATGTGTGTTCACTTAGCTTGATTAGTATGAAGTAGTGCTGGTAGTATTTTTGTTGGTAGGGGTTTTTTTTTGTTTGGTTTGGGTTTTTTTTGTTTGGTTGGTTGGTGGGTTTTTTTCTTTTTCTTTTAATAACTGTAGTCAGTTTCTCCTGCCTGTCAGTTCTCTGAGCAGGCGTATTCCATTAAGGTTAGGACTGTGGATGAGATGAAAATTCCTGTAGAAAAGTCTTACTGGTATGCTGTAGTGATCCTCAATTTCAGAACTTACCTTTATGTATGGATTAGGGAAGACTTATATATGTACATTGTTAGAAGTCTAAAGTTACTATCACTGCAATCTAGAGAACATCTAGAATGGAATGTTTTGAGCAAGAGTAACTGATTTAAGGAAAATCATGAGTATATTTTGAGCAATAATATCTAGCACTCTAGCTTACTGTAAAAATGCTCATAAACAGTTAAATTCACAGTACAATTAGAGGATAAATAAGATCTAATGATATATATAATATATATTCTATATATTATATTTTACTTATGCGATGGACAGTGAATTCATTATTACTTTCATTCTAACATGAAATTCAATGCATACAAATAAAACCAGTTCATCTGAAATGGGATGGAACCATTTATGCATCTCATGATGTTAGAAATGTAAAGAATTTAAATGAAGACAATCTTTCTAAAAGGTTTGGGCCATTGATTTTTTGATTATGGGGAAACAATATTAAAAAAGCCCAAAAGCATCCTCATCTAAAAGTTGCTTACATAGTGGAAAAGGGAGAAAGCTGTATCTTTTTTTTTCTTTTCTTTGGAATTTTTTTAAACTTTTGATGTTTATTGAACTTACATACCCTTTTGTAAACTGCAGTCATAGCATTTTTTCATTTATGAGATATATTAGTGTTACAGCTATATAGGATAATCTCCTTTATTGAGTAATAAGTCCTTGATTATCTTCAGATTGAATTATAATTGATAATTCAGTAGTAATATGGTAAGACAACCAATGGTGACGTGAAAATAAGAAGCAATTTGAAAGACTCCTTTTGTGTCCCAATGTCAGACAAGTTTCAGCTACAGAATTTCAGTTTTCTTCTACTCTTGACTGAGCATGGGAGAAAAGTAATCCTTTTACATCATATAGTCAAAGAGATTGTAGTAGTTCCAGGTATTGGGGACTCTTATTCTATAAATAAATAAATAAACCATACCTATTTAAACATTTTTCTGTCCTTTGAATGCTCATGACGGAGGCACTTCTGTAGTTTCAGAGCGGACGGATAACGCCACCCCGACGAGCCCCATCCCCAGATGGCTTCTCCCCATACAGCCCTGAGGAGACAAATCGCCGTGTCAACAAAGTGATGCGAGCCAGGCTGTACTTGCTGCAGCAGATAGGACCCAACTCTTTCCTAATTGGAGGCGACAGCCCTGATAATAAATACAGAGTGTTTATTGGGCCTCAGGTGGGGAACGTTTTCTTGTTGTCCATAGCTTTTATCATTCCGTAGTTAACCTTGGAAAACTGTTGAAAGCCAGATTAGCTCAATTGATGATCACTGTTCTATGAAGTAATGATTAAAAGTTGTAATCTGTACTCATGTGATACCAAAATCAGTTTGTAATTTTTAAATTATTTTTGTCTACAGTTTCTCTTTCTTAAAGGAAAAAAAAAGAATCATTCCTAGAAGTGGCTCTGAATTGTATGTTTTACATATTCTTGGCTAAAATTTGGCCGCTTCATTCCTCTATTCATGGGATGTGTATAAATGACAAACACATAATGCCCTTAATAGTGTGATAATTTCATTCATACCCATAATGAGATCCTTTTCATAGCCTTTCTTGGTACTAAAGTGATGCAATATTGGGACACATCCAGGTTGGGTGAAGAGAAGCATCTCATTTAAGTTTGATTGATACCATGTTGTGACATCATAATTCCAGTATGAAGCATAAAAATAACTTCAGTTGATTAAAAAAAAAGGGGGGGGAAATAAATTGAAAACTGGTGTCATAATTTTATGCCTTCATGTATGCATTTCTGAATAATATTTTAGGAATTCTCTTTTTTTGTAAGGCTACACAAGAGGCCATTTATGCCTGTATATGAAACACTTATTTTTGTTGAGGGGTGGGTATGTTCTACAATACACTTAAATGTGGAAAAATTACCAAGTCAGTAGAACCTCAGGATATACTTTTTATACTTTGCAGACTTGTAGCTGCGGTCGCGGGACTTTTTGTATTCATCTGCTGTTTGTTATGCTGAGGGTCTTTCAGCTTGAGCCCTCAGACCCAATGCTCTGGAGAAAGACGCTGAAGAACTTCGAGGTAATAATTTTCTGATATATGTAATGATGATCTAGAATACACTCCATAATGTCTTTAGGACACTACCTTAAACATGCTGAAAACTGTTGGATTTCAAAGCAACAAGAATATATGTTTATAGTTATATCTTTAATTCAGTCTCACGAGTTCTGTAAGTGGAAAAAATCACCTGCAAATATAAGACATAACTGCATAAATAGTAGAGAGTTGTAGTTTAATGAATAATTCAACTCATGAAATTTTCTATTAAAATTTATAGAGCTGTCTCATTGATTTGCTAAAAGGAAGAAAAAATGTGGGTATTTTGAAGTATACTTAAAGCTGTTTTTTATTTTCAATAAGCAGATAAGTTTTTGGTGTAAAATGTTTTTTGTGATCTTTTTAGTAGTAAGACTTCTGAAATTGCTGCTGCGACTGCTAATGCATTATTGTGAAGGTGAATAGATTTTTTCTGTTAGCAGTAGTTTACACTTTGGTAATATGACTTAATTGCAACATATTCATAGCATAAATAAGACTGTTGCTGTCTTTTTCTGATGTTAGGTTGAGAGTTTGTTCCAGAAATATCACAGTAGGCGTAGCTCGAGGATCAAAGCTCCATCTCGTAACACCATCCAGAAGTTTGTCTCACGCATGTCAAATTCTCATACATTGTCATCATCTAGTACTTCTACATCTAGTTCAGAAAACAGGTTAGTATTTTTTAAAGGAATTACAAGCTTTATTCTGTAGTTGCAGAATCACCTACATTCTTTTTGTTCAAAGCTGCTTTCATTTCAAGCCACGTTAAGTCTCTGCATTTGCGAGCAATAAAGTCAAGCATACATTAGTCACTGTGGTACCAAGTGGACATATTTGTTTTGTAACTTCTGTTTGGAAAATGTTAAGTGGAGTTGTGAAAAGAATTTTTTTGACCCTATATGAGTTTTGCGAAACAAACTTTTGAAATCTTGAGGGCAAGACTGAAGCATACATCAACTTTGGAAGCCCATTGTGTGCATCTCTTTTTTAATACAGCACCTGTGCAAATGTTAAAAGAATAAACATGATTTTTTTTGTCTCCTGTCCTGCTTTGGAGAAAAGCTTGTGCCTCTGACAATAGACTGAAAAATGTTTAGGTAAATGCACTCTATATAAACACATACTAAATATAAAAACAGAAGTAAGCATGTGTTTTTAAAACTACTTAATTTAAAACGGATTATTATTTTTATAAATTTTTATAAATTATTTTAAGAGAGCTATTAACATATTAATTATGTTTTGTCTGTGAATTGATGCCTTGTCTATGAATTTCCAGTGATGTGTTATTCTTTCATATTCATTTTTTCCCTGACTACTTCTAGTTGAGTTCTTTCCATGATTCTGAAGAGATTTTTTAAACAAATAATCTGTGCTTGCATTATTTAGTGGGTAAGCTGTACATAATTTAGAGAGTTCAGACCAAAGACAGCAACCCTAATTAAGACTTTGTTTTGTGTGAAGTGGAATCTAACTTAAGGAGTACCTTCATATGTTACTTTGTGATAATGAGCATATAGTAAGATGAATATATTCAGACAGGTTTATAATTCTGATATACAGACTGTGACCTTAATCTCACTTCATCTTTTACTTATTTTTCCAGACTGTGTCTCTGTAAGTAAGTTGCATAGACAAAGTTGTTAAATACATAATTACTCTGGAACTACTTATCTGGCAAGCCAGTTCCTTTTATGTCGATACTTTGTGTAGGAATTTTTTTTTCCCACAGGATTGTGAACTTTGCTGCATTAGTTTTCACTTCTTACAGGGTGAAAGATTTTCAGTTGTTTGCCAGTGCACCTGGTGGTACTGATTCACCCTGCAACACTGACTTAATGAGAGAAGCTACTGTTCTGTGCAAGTCTAAATTTGTATGGTATAAATATTGAAGAACACTGAGTATCAGATTCATTTGAGATAAAGTTTACTCAGTTTTGATAATTCCTGTGACTTGCAGTTATGTTTTGTTTACTGCTAATTCATCAAAAATAAGTTTCTAAATAAAATATATATACACACACGTCTGGATTATTTTTCATTGTAAGCTTACTTTTCTGGGTTTTTTCAAGGAATAAATAACTTGGCAAGCACTTGCAGGTAAATAGAAGGGAATATATGTGTATAGAAATAATGCATGCACAAGTTGATTTTATTTTAAAAATGTATTGTTGGTGAACAAATGCAGGATGCCTGCAAAGTTGTAGATGCACACCAACTACAACTTAATTTTTTTGCAATGAGTAATTATAGTTTTGCACATTTAAACAGTATTGCAGAAGATTAAAATCTCTGCTTTTTGTTGCATGTTGTTTAAATTTAGAAGATTTTTTTTTTGGTAAATCTCTGTTTATATCCATTTAAAAATTGAAGTGGAGAAAAATAAAATAGAAACAGAAAAAAAGGGAAAATAAGAGATTTTTTAAACATCTGTGTGTGACATGTATATTAGTGTTTAGGTGAATCTATTCCATCAGTTTCTGTTAGTGGCAGAAAATTCTTGAGTAGTTACTTATTTTTTGAGTTTTGCTATGTTCATCAAAGACTATTTACAGTTTCTCGTAATGGGCCAAAAACTGCCTTGTGCCTCCATACTTTGAAAGGAATGTGATGAAAAAGAACGTGGGTAGTTTTCAAAATATAAAAATTTCTTAGTTTTTCAAACTCAAATGATAAATTAAAAAGGGAAGGTTGGTTTGTTTAAAGAAGCCTTAGGGAAAAACATGTTAAGTGCCCAAAGCTGGGCCTTTCAATCTCTAATTGGTATCTGACCTAGTTTGAAAAGATGTCATGTGTTTTGTGACTTTCCCTTTCATTTTAACAAAGTGTTGTCTGTACTCAGTGTTTCTAAAAATCTGGTTGCTTACTTATTCAGACCAAGGTTTAGGAGAATGATTCATGAATAGCCTATAGTTATCCAAAAGTGAGTGTTCCAAACTGGAAGTTAATGTTTTTTCACTGTTAAAGCCTGTTCTGAATTCTGATATGCCTCTTCTACAATCACAAATGTCTCTTTCTATAGTATGAAGGATGAAGAAGAACAGATGTGCCCCATTTGTTTGTTAGGCATGCTGGATGAAGAGAGCCTAACTGTGTGTGAAGATGGCTGCAGAAACAAATTACACCACCACTGCATGTCAATATGTATGTTATCTTTGTTTTGTCAAGTTCTGATGACTCTAAATCTGCAAAAGTATTTTAGCTTAGTATTGTTTTGAGTTGTTTATTTTATGTTCAATTAAAAAAACAGAAATCTGCTTGTGAATGATGACTGGTAACTCTGAAAATTTGGTATCATTCAGGTACTATTGATACACCTTACTTTATCAATTATTCACAAATTGAGTTTGTAATTCCATGCTCTGATAGAGAAGTTACCTGCACGTCTAGAGGTTTAAGCCTGTCTTACCCGAGTGAAAAGACTATGTCTAATTAGAACAAGGTTAGGACAGACTTTCAGCTCCCTGTGAGTTGTCATTAGAATGCATAAAAGTCATATAAAGCTAGCTAGGGTTATGTAATGAATTATGAAGTATGTTTATATAATAAATCAAATTACATCAAATAAAACATAAATATTTGCAGTTTGCATTAACAAATAAAATTTTCTTATATTTGAGGTACAAAAGGACCTGAATTTCAGTTCATAAATTCAAATATTAAATATTTAAATTAAATATTAAATATTAAATTAAATACTAAATATCAAATATTATTCAGATATTGTAGTACTGAAGTGAAGCATTTCTTCATGAAGAAAATAAATTAAACACACGTATTTTAATGCTCAGGCTGTTGAAAGTGGCTCAGTTCAGAAGTATTAGTTATGAAACTAATGTTCTTCAGTATAACTTAGAAATAGTTAGGCCATCTTCCTTTTTGTACGCTGTAAAACTTCAGTGCATATGATCCTGTTGCTGTATTACAGGGGCAGAAGAATGCAGAAGAAACAGAGAGCCACTCATCTGTCCACTTTGTAGATCTAAATGGAGATCTCATGATTTCTACAGGTGAGGATTCAGTTGGTGTACAATAAACTATCTGTTTCTGGATCTTTAATTGATATTTCTGAATGTGCTGCATTATTTACCTCAGATGTTTAATTTGTTAATCTGTATTGTTCTTGATCTGTAGTCATGAATTGCCAAGCCCTGTGGATTCTTCTGTTCTCCGTGTGGTTCAGCAACAATCTCAGCAGCAGTCTGCAGTTGGATCACAGAGAAGAACTCAAGATAGCAATTTTAACCTTACTCATTATGGAGTCCAGCAGATTCCTTCTACATATAAAGATTCAGCTGAGCCATGGATTCAGGTAATTCTCTTTTGTGAAGGACCTCGTAGTCTTGAGTGTAGAAGTGGGTTCAGCTGAACATAGTGTCACACAGTTAAAAATGAGATAACTTGTACTTCCTTTGTTTCTGCCATTATTTTCATCTGGTATCGCCAGACCTTGAGTTCAGGACTGTTACTATCCGTGTCTGAAAACCCAACTTCATATTTAATAGTTAAAATTCTCTTAACAGAGCTTTTACAGAACCAAGTAGCATATAATTTATGATGTTTCATTTCTATCACGGAAACATTTTAAAGACACTGTACCTTCAGATATATTTTTACTGTCAGCCTTGATGATTTTTAACTAGAAATACCTTCCTTCTTTTTGATTGCTCTTGAAAGGTATTTAAGTTGCAGGATTATTCTTTTTGACACCTGTAATATTACTTTCTTCCTTGGCAGGTATTTGGGATGGAGCTAGTTGGCTGCTTGTTTTCTCGAAACTGGAATATACGAGAGATGGCACTTAGACGTCTTTCCCATGATGTTAGTGGTGCTCTGTTACTGGCTAACGGTGAAAGCACTGGAAACTCTGGAAGCAGCAGTGGAAACAACACAAGTGCTGGAGCTCTGGGAGCAGCTAGTGGGTCATCTCAGACCAGTATCTCAGGAGATGTGGTGGTGGAATCCTGCTGCAGTGTGCTGTCCATGGTCTGTGCTGACCCTGTCTACAAAGTGTATGTTGCTGCTTTAGTAAGTAGTTGTTTACTTGTTGTATTCTACTCATTTCATAGTTACTTTGTTTTGGAAGGAGGATGGAATGGGAGAAGATACATGAAATCAGGATTCCTAGTACTTGTTGAGCACCACGGGTGACTTTTAACTACCCTTTGAAAGTGGGATGATCAAAATACTCATCATAAGTGAAAGGACGTGATTTCACTGGCACCTGCCACAGTGCTAAGTACTGACAGTATTTGTATGTCCTTTCACTTTCAAAGAGGAGTTGACTAGCTCCAGTAATGAATAATGTAGTAAGCTATTTATCCTTTGAACATTTCACTGACGTTTTGAACACAGTTTATGTAGAACTGAATTTACAACTTTTTAATGCTTATTTACGTCTCTGAAAAAAAAAAAAGAATTGTGTAGCTAGTTGAATTTCATATGTATTGTTTTTTTCCTTTCTCTTAGAAAACTTTAAGAGCCATGCTAGTGTACACTCCCTGTCATACTTCGGCAGAGAGAACTAAGCTACAGCGACTTCTCAAGCCAGTTGTAGAGACGATATTAGTTAAATGTGCAGATGCTAACAGGTATGATGTCTCATGAACTTCATTTTGGATTGTTACTGAAATATCTTAAAGCTTCATTTGTTGCTATTCATGTGTAACTAGTTGGTGCCAAAATAAAATGTATGGATTGTAAATATATATCACTGTTTTGCTAGCCTAACTGGTGCTGGCAAACTTCTGGCTTGAAGTATGTAGGTTTTGAAGGCAAGTGATTGTATACTTTGTTTTTGTAGGGGCTATTTCCCCTTTCCGTACCCCATCCCTTCCATCTCCATTTTTATTGGTTTGGCCTAATTCTCGTGACTCTCCTTAGAGCTATTAGCAAGTACTCCTCAGTGTTCTTCCTACTTCAGTAGAAGTTGAAACACATCTTTGCCATGAAGTAGTAGCAGTAACATAACACTTGTGATTCGTAATTCTGAGTGTAATGGTAGGAGATAGCTATTCAGAGTGAACTGCCCTTGGCTTGAGTCTTCCTGTCATAGGCTACCCTATTTGTTCTTCCAGGCCAACCATTTCTTCTCATGTACTGTAAACTAGATGCAGAATTCCACCAGCTTGAGTTTTGCTTCTTCAGGTTTAGTTTTGAAGCAGCATTTTTTTCTGAAACTGCAGCTAGAGATCCCCCAGCAACAGTCTAGCAAGAGAATATCTAAAGTTAAAGTAGTAAGTGAAATAGAACTGTTTTTATGCATTTGGCCACGTTTTGCAAGAGAACAGGGCAATTTGGGGTTTTGTTTGTATATTAGTGATAGACATTGCATTTCTGGAAGTATTCTTGTGAAAGTGTTACAACCACAGGTAAGCTTACAAAGAGTGGGTTATAGAAATTTACTGGAATAATGTGATGTGAAATCACTTTACACATAATTCCTAGGTGATGATTTTTTAAGTATAATGAATAGAATGTTTTCCTTGAAAGCATTTGCTAAAGGAATTCTTTTTTTGGTTTTACTTTCTTACAGTCGAACAAGTCAACTGTCAGTATCAACGCTATTGGAGATGTGTAAAGGTCAAGCAGGCGAGCTGGCAGTTGGGAGAGAAATACTTAAATCTGGTAATACTAAGTCTACATATACAATTAAATTATACAAGCAAGTAATCCTGGAATTTATGAAGTACAAGCATAGCAGAGGGAACAGTATTCCTGTCAACAGTTTGGAAGTGGGCTAAGTTGGGCAAACAATGAGTAATTCTGTATGATACAGTTCTGATCTTTGTGTAGACTCTGAACATAATACCTAATCTTCATTTTATCAACTTTTTTATAGGATCCATTGGTATTGGAGGTGTTGATTATGTCTTAAACTGTATTCTTGGAAATGAAATTGAATCTAGCAACTGGCAAGCACTGCTGGGGCGACTTTGTCTAATAGACAGACTTCTGTTGGAATTTCCCAGTGAATTTTATCCCCACATTGTCTGTGGAGATGTCTTGCAGGCTGATACTGTAATTGACAGGTACTTTCTTGTACTATGCAAATGTTACTCTTTGTAGTTGAATTTGTTGGTGGTGATTTCATAAAAGTAGTTGTTCTAGTTACTTTAAACAAATAACATATATTTATATGCAAAGTATGCTTGCTTTACAGAGCAAGTAATTGTCTTTTTAAAGACTTCTGACCTGTGAAGCATTTTGAAGCGCCAGTGCAACAATAAATCTTCTTCCTACATCAGAACTGACAGTTAAATACATTATCTTGAAACGTTTTTTACGTTTCAAAGTACGTAAACTACAATTCAAATTACGTCAAAAACGTAATTTTTTAATACTAGTTAATTAGAGCATGTCAATGTATAAAAGACCTCTTTTCTTTTTTTAGGTATAAGAAGCTTCTGTCCCTTTTAACTTTCGCCTTGCAGTCAATTGACAATTCCCACTCAATGGTTGGCAAACTGTCACGGAGAATATTTTTGAGTGCAGCAAGAATGGTAGCAAGAGTGCCCCATATTTTTGTAAAGCTGTTAGATATGTTGAGTGTGACAAGCTCAACTCATTATGCAAGGATGCGTCGACGTCTGATGGCAATAGCAGATGAAATGGAAATTGCAGAAGCCATTCAGCTTGGCATGGAAGAAATGCACTCTGGGGAATGCCGACATGAAGACTATTTACACCTACCTGTGCCAGATAACTCTCCAGAAACTACAGAAAATAATACTCCTAATAATACTGTCCAGTTATCAGGGAAAAGTGGGAAAGGTTTAAGTGACAGAAAATTGAGTGCCAGTCCAGATGACATTTCTGAGATGCTAGCTGGCCTTATTATGGGACTTCCTGTTTCATCAGTAACCACTGAGCAACCAAAACCAGCCATTCAAACAAAAGGAAAACCCCACAGTCAGTGTGTGAACTCTTCTCCTTCATCCAGTCATTCCCAGTCACTATTCCCAACACTTCCGTCTCCATCAAACC
>WBNO01002337.1:0-27699 GCA_013400575.1 Peucedramus taeniatus | reverse complement strand
CTCTCATCCATCATCATTAGAGAGGTTAGATGGACTATTCTATGCAAAATAAAGTGAGTAGATACCTCGAGTCCCCTTTAAAACATTTCCCAAAGGCAACATCCAAGCTATATTATGCTGTACAAACACTGCCAGAGATTTTTTCCTGCCCCAGTCAGTCATTCACATTCAAATCCCACACAGCTGAGCTCTGTTTTACACTTATTTTGAAACTTGTCTGCTGATGAGAGGTTTGCAAAACAACCAGTTTTGCTCCCATCAACTGTATTAAAAATAAATGTTTGATCCTGAGGCCAGGCCAACATTTTTGTACCAGTTGCCAACCTTAAATGAACTTTAAGACCAAAACTCTATAATAAGAACTTCATTATGAAATTTTACTCCATTAAGACCGGCCCGTCTCACCTGGAAGATCTATACAAGTGAATATTTGCAGACTCACACCCTCTATGAATTTACCTATGATTTACCTATGAAGAGGTAAATCCAGGGAGCTGGATTTATTACTGGGGGTGGGGGAAAATAATCCATTTCAGACATATTATCTGTTTATCCAAGTATCTGTTCCTCAACTTTTTACTATTTTGATAATGATCTGCTAAGGAGAGACAGACTATTTATAAGAGCATGTAATGACAGGAGAAAAGGGAGTGGCTTCACACTGAAAGGAAATTTAGATTGGATATGAGGAAGAAATTCCTCCCTGTGAGGGTGCTGAGGCCCTGGCACAGGTTTCCCAGAGCAGCTGTGGCTGCCCCATCCCTGGCAGTGTCCAAGGCCAGGCTGGATGGGGCTCTGAGCAAGCTGGGATAGTGGAAGGTGTCCCTGCCAATGGCAGGCTTGGTTTATGTCAGCATAAATTATGTTTTACAATAACTGAGCTTGTTTGTAGTAACATTTTTAGACCAATTTCCCAAACTGAATAGGAGTGTATGTGAAGTTACCCCTTCAAGAAGAATATTGAGGCACCAACCACTGACAGCTGAGCTCCCACAACTTTTCCTATCTGTGAGATGAAAATGACTCCCCAGGAGCACTGATGCTCCCCCAGAGTACACAAGGGTTCCTCTGAGCCACTACCAGCAGCACCTGAATCAAATCAGCCTTAGAAACCCTCACTAGCTCCTTCCCTGTCAGCTCAAATGCCAGCACATCTATAAAGAGGCCATAAAACATGGCCTCAGAGCAGGACCTGTGCTCAAAGTCTCCAAGAACTGCTCTTTACTCAAGTGCCACCTGATTTCTGCCCAAGCAGCTGCCCTTGTCTCTCTAGCAGTGCCACCACTGCCTGATTTCAACTAAAAGCACCAGAAAGCCATAAATCTGATAGAACAAGTTTCCACAGAGGAGAGAAAGCCTAGAAATTCCCCTTCCAAAGGGACCAAAAAAAAAAAAAAAAAAAAAAAAAAAAAAAAAAAAAAAAAAAAAAAAAAAAAAACCCAAAAAAACTCAACACCTCAACATTTATTAACAGAGAAAAATCCTTTCACAATTCATGCCTGTGTAGGAAATAAGATGTGATCAGCTCCAGTGTCTCCTGATGGGTGCCCTGGGTGTTTGCACACACATTCCTCAGGAAAATGTCAGGTTTGCAGTGGTTCCAAAAGGGCTGTGCTGAGCAGGGGCAGCAGCACAGAGCCTGCATCTTGATCCATGTCTGAGAAACTCTGTAAAGGCTCTTCCCACGTGGTGGCCACGTTTTAAGCCTGCTGGGAGCTTGTGTAAGTGCTCTGTTAACATTTTGGAAAGCGAGGGAGACACGTTTGGGGCTAGATCCCTGCCTGCCTATCTCACTGCATGTTCCTGGCTTTAATCAGGGGGTGAATATAGACAGAAGTAGGAAGTGGGAAGAGATGCAGCTCAACTATTTAGAAAACAGAACTCTGATGAATTATGCTGCTTTCCTCCATCGTTTTCAGATAGTATGTACAAGTGGAGTTGCATTTCTCCAACTGCAAAGACCTAAGGCTTTGGGAAGACCTTGTCCCACAGGGGAAAGAAGAGGTGAAATCCCCCCTAGACAGGCAGATATTGATTTCAAAGCTGGGAATGTGGGAATGACTCCTGAAATGCAGGATATCACTTGGAAATTTAATTTTTCTGTAGTAATAGGCTTAGTTTCTCATCTGCAGGGTTGTTTAGGAGGGGAGAGAAGGGGAACCCCTCTTTATTTTAAAATGGTTCAAATGAGATGTGGAAAAATTTAACAAGGGAAAAAAACCGACAAAACTGACTGGAAAATTGGGGGGGAGAGGACTTTTGCATGGAAAAAAAAACCAAAAAAATCAGTTCTGCCATCAATGAATTCTGAAGCTCATGTTGAATTTCTCAATTTAGCATCTCTCCTCAGGATCTACACTAAGCCATCGTGCTGGAACTAAAAAGATTTGTCTGGAAGTTCAGCCAGGTACCTTAAACCTCCTGGACCAAAAAGCACTCCAACACTGAGCACTCCTAATCCTCAGCTCACAAATCTCAAGACAAAGATTTGTCTTGAGACAAAGGCAGAGCAGTCCCAGGGTGGTTTAAAGTGATTAAAAAGAAGCACAAACAGCCACAGAGAAAGGAAAATCTCTTCATTAAAGAGGATGGCTGATCAGCTCCTCCTCTCCATCCAATCTGGTTCTCCTTTGGAAGGGCTCTCCAGCAGCCTCCAAGGGCAGTGCTTGTCCTGGCTTTGGGATGGCACAGCAGGCACAGGAACTCCCTCTCCTGGGTGAAATTCAGCTCCCTGTAGCCCAAGGGCAGGTCCCAAAGCTGTCTAAATTGTGATCTAGAGATATCTTCAGGCTCTGTTTAGACTGGCAACAGCTTTGGGTGCACACCATCCACACACAGAGATGGAGAGGCCACTGCTTGGTTCCCAGTGATCAATCACAGCAGCCACAGCTTGGACTAGAAAATCTTTAAGGTTCCCTTCCAAGCCAAGCCATTCTTGATGTGATTTCAATGAAAAATTACCTAGTTTTGAGACTCTCCAAAGATGAGGATTTCACTGTCTCTTGGAGCTTTACCAACAGTGAACAACTCTCACGATGAAAAACTTTTTCCTTGCATCACATCAGAGAAGATCCAGGAGTCCTCACCACAGACCTGAAACTGCAGGCTCAAAACTTTTTACTTCCCACACAACTATATCTAAACTAGAGCTGTGCACAGCTGCAAGCCTGGAGAGAACTCCAAAATTAGTAATATCTTCTCTAATTTCAAACCAACCTTGAGACCCTCTCCTGCTCCAGGTGTCCAAAATAAGTTTCTGCCTGAAGGCAGCACACTGGGGTTTGCAGATTAAAAATGTTTAAAACCCCAAAATGATCAAAACTCCCTGACCACAATCCCTAAGAGAGAAAGTGAATATCCACATGTAATTTCATTTGCTGACTACCTCTTAACATCATCTTCTGGTGGGGGACTTCAATTTACCAGGTTTCTGCTGGAAATACAACACTGCAGAGGGGAACAGGACAGGAGGCTCCTGATGAGGATTTCCTGGCACAGCTGGGAGGGAGCTGACAAGGGAAGGCACCCAGAGAAGGACTGGTGGGAGATGTGAGGGTTGGAGGCTGTCTTGGACAGAGTCATGAGGTTTTGATTTTCTGAGAAGGAAGGAGGGGTGCCAGCCAAACTTCCACCCTGGAAGTCCTGAGGTCAAACTTTGGCCTGTTTGGGATGACAGAGTCCCTGTGGAGGCAGTGCTGAAGGGCAAAGGAGACCAGGAAGGCTGAAAATTCTCCATGAACAAAATCCTGCATATGCAGGAACATCCCCATGGGCCAAAAGATGAGATGCTGGGGAAGGACACCAACCTGGATGAACAGGGAGATTTAGCTAGAACTTGGGACAAAAATAAGGCTGTTCATCACCTTTGGAAGAAGGGGCAGCTGTGCCAGAGGACTACAAGGATGTGGTGGGGATCTGCAGAGAGAAAATTAGATGGGTCAAAACCCAGGAAGAACTTGATCTGGCTGCTGGCATAAAAGACATTAAGAACTGTTCTGCTACCAAATCTTCAGCCAAAGATGCTGTGGGCCATTGAAATACATGCTTTTTGAGGGTGTTCTTATTTCTGTTGTCTAAAATTGTTGATAAAATCAATTTTAGAGGTGTCAGAGAGAACCATTCAAGGAAGAAAAAGACAAATCTCCAGGTTAGGAAGGAATTTAGGTAATGCAAAACTACCAGAGACACAAAGCAGCAAGGCCTCTGTTTTCTGAGTGTTTCCTGAAGTCTTGCAAATATTTCAGTGCTTGGCTTTGTGTTTACTACACTTGCACTGGACTAACCTGGTTGAACCACTGCCTCAGATTCACCTAAACTCACTGTGACCTCCAAACTTTTGTGTCCCCTTTTGGCAAGTTGGGGTCTCCCCCAGTTGGCTGGTAAGAGTCCCCAATCTGGTAGCTTCACACCAAGGAATGCATTTTCCTTCTTTTCCCATGTTTCACCCCTGAGAGCTGGCTTGAGGCTGCTCATTCAGCTGTGCAGCATCCAACTGAGAGCAGCAGCTTCTCACACTATCCTGAGCCACACCCAGCCCTGAAGTGCCTCATCTTCAAGAGCAGCACAGGCTTTCCTCATCCAAAACCTCCCAGGGCTCCTGCTGTGGAGAAAGGAATCAGGAACCCCCCTGCCTTTCCTCTGGACATGGGCCACAAAGTTTGCTCTAGAGCCATGCCCTGCAGGAGCCACAGCACTTCAAGCCTTGGGACTGGCTGGAAGCAAATTTTGCGAAAATCAGTGATTCCTTCTCAAGATCCTCACTCCAACTGACAAAAAAATGAAATGTCCTTGCCTGTGGACTCCAGAGGCACTTCATTCCACCTTGAAACACACTCTCCTTAAACTCCAAAACTGGTTCAGGTAGCTGTCAACTTGTACATTCCCTTAACCTTATTTTCAAAGCTGAGGACCANGCTTTTTCAGAAAGGCTGGGAAATCAATCCAAAAAAATTTGGGTGACCTAAAGGAGTATAATTATAGAAATCACATGAAATAAACCAAGTAAATAGTGTCTGTTCAGAGATCGATCAGAATTTCTCCTGTTATGTGTTCAGACTGAAAAAGAATGAAGGCTCCATTTACTGCTTGATTACAGGATGACTGCAAGAGATCAATAGGACAAGACTACGAAGGCAGTTAAGACAATCCTTTGAATGAAAAGAAACTAAGAAGAAAAAAAGTGCTTACTTTGTCTTACCTAAGAAAATGAAGTTGAAAATGACATTGCATAAGAAGTTGAAGTTGATTTCTTCTTTGGTTTCCCAGGAGGGAAAAATACAAAGGAGAGAAATTTCTAAGCTAAAAGACAATCCTAGCTTAAGTAGAACATATGGACTTATCTCCACCCCCTGAGGAAAGATGTGGGTTGAAAATTGGGGAGAAGTTTCTAAGGATCAGAACTGTGAAGTTCTGGAACAGCCTTCCACAGGCAGAGGGCAAAGGAGCCCTTTTTTGACACAGAGCTTGAGTGGTTCTTCCATTGCAAGATTTATGGGCTGTGTGCACTGTGCATGCATGAGAAGTTACCCTAAACAGCATTATGGGAAACTGCTACAGATCAGAGGTGTGAAACACTTGCACAGGCCTTATTATTATTTATATTATATTTTTGGTCAAAGTTTACTGAATCTTTCCTATTCCTAGTAATCTTTTTGAGGTGATGAAATAACCAGAGTTAAAAAAGTCAAGACAGAGAACTGTCCAACCTGATGAGGAGAGTTTTAAACTAAGAATGATGAAGGAGGGTGTCCTAGTTTAGGGCAAATTTGGGAGAAAACCCTCAAAGGGGCCACTTCAGAAGAGCCAACCCACAGGGCCCCTCCCCCCAACCAGGGTTCGGAACAAAATTCCTCAGAGAGAGAAGTGGAAAGAACCTGTTTATTTAACAGGCAACGCACCCCCCAACACACAAAATGAACAATACTGGATGACAAAACTCTTTGACTGTTCTGAAGAAATCTCAAATTCAGACAGTCTCTCCTGGGAGTGGTTGCTCTGTTATCGGCCTCTCCGGTGTTGGGAATGGCTGCTGCAGGGCAGGCCACAAAGTGCAGGCTCTTGGTGCTTCCCAGGTCCCAGTCCAGAGCAGGTTCCTATGGTTCCAAGGAAAAAGAAAAAAAAAAACAAAAAGAAGAAAAAAAAAAAAAAAAACAAGTCCAGGAAAAAAATCNTTCGTTTTTCAGAGCTGGTCTCGAAGGTACAGAGCATAATATCCACCATAACAGAACAGAAAATTGGGGATACAAGCATCACAACGTCACCCCAGGACAGAGGGAGAGGGTGACCAGCAGTTTGGTGAAGAAATGGTGGATGGGGCCTTCCAGCAAGCCAAGAGGCCCCATCCTCTTGGATGTGTGAACAGAAGGGACCTTGCTTGAAGTGAGAGGCCCAAAACTGGGCACAGCACTTGAGGTGTGGCCTCACCAGTGCCAAGGGACAACCACTTCTCTAATTAACAGCAAAGGCCCTTAAATCCTGGCATTGCTGAGTGAAATGCACAATAATCAACTTCACAGTAGCTGAGCAGGGTCTGTGCAAACGCAATCTGCCATAACTGCAGCTGCAAGATGTTGTGAAGGACTCCTCCCTTACGGAGGGAGAGGTTGGCTTAAATTTCTGAACACTTAAAAGTGTGGACAACCTGTCCCAGTCCCTGAAATACTGCACTGCTGCAGTGTCATGCCAAGGGAAACAGCCCATTTGTGGGGCCTTCAAGCAGTCAGACACTTGTAAGGTTTCTATCTTGAAAGGAAGAGTGTCACCCTGATTTTTTCAAGTTTACCAAGCCTTCTGATGCTTGCATTTTTGAACAGAACTTTCTCATGCATTTTATGTAAATAACTTATTGTTTTCATTCTTTTATGGGGGATGAGCAACCTGATGGACAGTTGGGTTGCCCAGTGACATTGAGGAGGTGGCACTGTCACCCTCCATTGACACTGGCATTTCAGGAAGATATAAAAATGGAGTCAGATTTTTTAATAAAGATTTTTTCGTTTGCCTTGGAAAGAACTGCTCCACATCATTTGTGCTGTGTCCTACAGTGACAGAAGAGGACGAACAGGATGAGAAATAAATTTTTTATGCCCATTTTTTCATCTCATTTCACAGAGAAGGATGGAAGGATGGCTCTGTGAAGGATCAAATGAACATAATTATAGAATCATAGAATTGTTTGGGTTGGAAGGGTTGAAAGATCATCGAGTTCCAACTCCCTAGACATTGCAGGGACACCTTCCACTAGACCATGTTGCTCAGAGCCCCATGGATACATCCATTCCAAAATATTCTCTTGTTTTAAATGAATAATGGTAAATTAAGGTTATTTGGTGTTTGCTGACACACACAAGTTGTGCCCATCACTGAGAGTTTTAAGGCTGATTAAATATGTATAAGGAAGATACTCTGAGGAGAGATATTTTGTAGAATAACAAGTGAGAGCACGTTTGCCCTGTGTGAAGGTGATTCACCTCATGAGGTATCAACCTCATTGTGGCCTTGCAGTGCCTGAAGGGAGCCCACAGGGAAGATGGAGAGAGACTCTTGACAAGGGCTGGAGTGACAGGACAAGGGGGAATGGCTTCACACTGACAGAGAGCAGGTTTAGATGGGATATTGGGAAGAAATTGTTCCCTGTGAGGGTGGTGAGGCCCTGGCACAGGTTTCCCAGAGCAGCTGTGGCTGCCCCATCCCTGGCAGTGTCCAAGGCCAGGCTGGATGGGGCTCTGAGCAAGCTGGGCTAGTGGAAGGTGTCCCTGCCCACGGCAGGGGGCTGGAACTGGATGATCTGTAAGGTTCCTCCCAAGCCAGGCCATTCTCTTATGGCCATGTAAGACCTCACAATCACAGCTCCCTCAGAACTCACACACTGAAGTTTCCTCTCTGCCTATCCCATAGCTCTAAGTGTGTTTGCCATCATCATCTTGTTCTCAGGGCTTTTCCCCTGCAAGCCCAAAGGCCTATTTTAATTGGGGGGTGTTCACCACTGACATTTAATAAACAGTAATTACTTGAGCTTTAATCTGTTATGCAGGTTCTTCTAAGAAGAACTCAAACCTTCAGGGAGAAAATCAACTGTTATGATGCTTTTCTGAGCTATAAGCAGACGAGGTTTTTTTGCCCTCCCTAAAGAGCAGCAAGCCCTGTCACAGTGTGACATAGGTAGCAAACTGTGAATCTAATTAAGTGTATAATTATACAGCAGATTGCAGCACAGTGTGCTGTTACTTAAACCAACTGACTTGCCTGCCAGTCCCAGAGACATGGAACTCGATGCAGACTGAGCTGAACACATTAGGGAACATTTCTGGGGGGGTGAAGGAGGAGCCAGGCTCAGTTCATCCACATTAATGGCACCTGCACCCCTTCAACAACAACAACAAAAAATCCAGCAGACACACAAATTCAAAGTCTAAAGGAGGTGCTAAAACAAACTTGGGCAACGCTGTGGAGTTGCTCATAAAGGTTTGCAAATATTTGTCCCAGCCTTTTTTGGATGTGGCTGTCAGTGTAGAGCTCTAGCACAGCATCATTACTCCTTGAATTATAGCAAATTGATAATACCTCCTCAAATTGCCTGTGTATGACAAAAATTTCCTCTTCACCAAACTCCCCTTCCCACAGAAGTAGTAGCTGGAAGATGAGTGCCATTGCACCGTGGAGCTCCCAGATCTGAGTCCTGACACTTGCATAAATAACACCTCCAGAGAGAATTCCTGTTAAATAATCCACACAGAACTGACCTACATTTGCAAATCTCTTTTGAACCACTGCAAGAGGAACACAAATGGAATCAGAAGCCAGCACTGACTTTGGGGCTCTGTGTGCCCACCACAGCAGGGCTCATTTGGGCTTCAAAGCTCTTGCCATTACCATTGTTGCTTTAGAACAACACTTGGAAACAGATGGCACATTTCTGGGGAACTCTGCAGGCAAACACACACTGCCAGGTACCATTTTGCCTTGTCTGGGAGAACTAGGGACTCCAGGTAGAGTCACAGGGAACAGATGGAAGAACACGCTCCGAAGTAACGCCGAGTCTCCCAAAAATCAGGAAAAACACAGTTTGAAATGTAATCTGAGATTACAGCTCATAACCAAAGACAGAATCTGCTGGTGTCAGGAAGTATAAAACAATTGCTATAATCACATTTCATGTGATTTCTATAATTTTACTCCTTTAGGTCACCCAATTTTTTTGGATTGATTTCCCAGCCTTTCTGAAAAAGCCTGATTTAACAAACTAATGATATGGCTCTTCATTGTCATGGCTATATCAGCAGCACTTTAGAAGTGATATCTGGAGTAGAAACTATCAACTGGTTTTGGCAATGAGAATGAAAAAACAAGCAAACCACAAAGCAACCAGATCTCCTTATCTTTTCCACTTAAATAATAGATGGTTTATGCAAGACACTGCCCGTGGGAAAAAAGACAACAACAACAACAACAACAACAACAAACAAAACTGAAAATACATAACTGCTTAAAGAATCAAAAGGGCAGGAAACAGTTTGTCTCCATTTGAGATGGGAATATTGGGTGGTCCTCAGCTTTGAAAATAAGGTTAAGGGAATGTACAAGTTGACAGCTACCTGAACCAGTTTTGGAGTTTAAGGAGAGTGTGTTTCAAGGTGGAATGAAGTGCCTCTGGAGTCCACAGGCAAGGACATTTCATTTTATTGTCAGTTGGAGTGAGGATCTTGAGAAGGAATCACTGATTTTCGCAAAATTTTCTTCCAGCCAGTCCCAAGGCTTGAAGTGCTGTGGCTCCTGCAGGGCATGGCTCTAGAGCAAACTTTGTGGCCCATGTCCAGAGGAAAGGCAGGGGGTTCCTGATTCCTTTCTCCACAGCAGGAGCCCTGGGAGGTTTTGGATGAGGAAAACCTATGCTGCTCTTGAACATGAAAGTTGAGCTGAACACCCAGGTACTGTCAGTGCTTGGTTTCAAGCAGGGAACTCTATGCAAAATCCCAAATTCCAGGCACAGAGGATGGGATATGACTCTGATCTGCCCTGTGGGACTGATGGACCCTCACTGTTAGTTTGGTCTTGCACAGTTCACTGAGGGCTAACTGTGAGCAGCTCTGCCCTTCAGCCCTCTCAGTGCTGGTGATTAATTGCCAAGCTGGTGGATGTTCTGTCCTCACCTCACCTGGATCTCAGCAAAAGGGAAAAAAGGCTCCCAGTCTGCTGAATATTTTAAAAAAACCTTTTGGTTATGTACCAGAAAATTAATGCAAAATGCACTGCTCTGGAAAATGGGTACAGGAAGAGAGATATACACAGGTTAAATAGCATCAACTAAGCCCAGGAGCATCGACCAAATTAAAAAAAAAAAAAAATTGAACCAGAGAATGAAGGGACCTACCTGTACTTTGTATGGGAATGCAAAACCCGGGCTGTGGTATGGACAGGAATAGTGACAAACAGGTGAAACCAACAGTAAATCATCTAACTTTCTGAAATCTACCATTTTTCTTCTCTTGCTTTTGACACGAGACAGATGAAATTCAAATAACAATTTGGCTCAGTGTTGCCCACCAGTCCTGACTGGAGCACATTGATGCAAGCAGGACTCTATACCCCACTGATAACAAGCTCACTTAATGTTTAACAGGGCTGCAGTTCCACAGAAAGGGAGGAAAATGAAAAAGTAAGTCTAAATTTATCTCCTGGCTTTAGAGAAGTCAAGCAAAAAAAGATGTGAATGAAAGCAGTGTGGGTTTTTTTTAACATTATCTTATTATTATTGATTATCACAGTTTCACCACACAAGGTTTGACAGATTAAATGATTCTGTCTGGTCTCTGATTTGGTTTCCCCTTAAAGAAACTAGCAGTTAATAGTCCCTTAAATAGCTCCTGTCTCCAGACCAGCTCTTCTTTCCATTCTGCCAGACACTACAGAATAAAACCTTTTCTTCCTTTTCAAATCCTTCCTCCCAAGGTGGGTTCCTGCTGCACATGCAGTAAGGCCAAGCAAGCTTGAGCACACAGCCAAAGAGGGAAGCATTTCCTCTGCATTTCTGAATTTTCTCCTTTTCCTCAAGAATTTCTTCACAGAAAAGGTTATCAAGCATTGGGATAGGCTGCCCAGGGATGATTAGTCTGTAGTTCTAAAATTAAATCAGTGACCTGGGTAAGTCAGATTAGGAATTTCAAATAGACTTAAGCCAGTTTTTGGAGACTAGCATAAAAAAACTTCAAATATTTACAGTAAAAGTTAATTAATGAGGAAGGGGATTGTTATTTTGCTTTATGCTGCATCACTAGATTTTTCTTGTTTTTTCAAGAAGACACAAGGATATGAGAGGTTATTCTTCTTTTGTTATAGATTCATAAATGCACTGAAGTTCAGGCTGGGAAAACTCTAAAGGCAGCAAAAAGAAAGGAATAAGGTGGTCTGGGGAGCAACAAGCATGGAAAAATGGGTGGTTCTTTCTTTCCTACCCAAGCCCAACTTAAGTATATAAAACATGGGTGTGTGGGGGAGAAATAAGTAAGAAAAATGCTGGAAAAACTGGAAACAGGCAAACATCTTTTGTTTTCATTTTCACTCAATTGTGTTACTAAATCACTGCTATAACACCTTCTTGGGACACAAACTCTGCTTTGCCCAGGCTGCTCTTAGACTTCAGAAAATGCAGTGGCAGCATCAGCTTTATTTTAATTAACAGCAACATTAGCTAGAGGTTAACTTCCTAAGGAAACTGTACCTACAGGATGTGTATGTGCTCCTATTTTCCATCCTTCCCTCAGAAAGCCCTGCTGGCCAAAGACAGGACAAATTCACAGAGAACAAAACCTGCATTTTGCCCACCCATAGAAAGACTAGAACATAAATTTAAGTCTTCCACACCAGGTAATTCCATGGCAGAGAGACAACACAAACACCTTAACAGGGACAAAACAAGGCACCAATGCTGTTATAGCCCTGAGAAACCAAGAACAAGACACAAACCCAGAAAAAAAAACAGATGTCTCCAGGGGAGAATTCTTCAGCTGCTCACTGGAGCTCCAGCTTGCAAAACCATCCACTCTTTAATCTGTAAAGCCCATAAAAAATATTTCAGATAGCAAAAAGGCAAAAGAGTGACTTAGCACAGGCACTGAAGCAGTAACTCACCAGAGCCAACCCCACTCCTTGCCATCTACCTGCCTCCCTCACCCCACCTAGGGCTGCTTTAAGCAGTTTGTTGTCACCTTTGCCCCCAGTCTTCCCTCCAGCCACACCTGAGCATGCTTGAAAGGCTCCTCAGGTGCAAGGAGTTGGACAAATCCCTCACAGCACCTGAGGTGCTCCTCTGGTAGAACAGAGACTCTGTTTCTTGGTCCAGACTGCTTTGACCAGGAACCAGAAGCTGAGAGGCATCTCCTCCATGTAGAGGAGGTTTGCAATAGTGAGGTTCAGGGATAATCTTGAGACAAGTGAACTCAATGGTTTTAAAGCAAGGAACGTGCACCTCTATTGCCAAAATCACAGAATCACAGAATGGCTGGGGTTGGAAGGGTAAAGATCATCTCATTCCAAGCCCCTGCCATGGGCAGGGACACCTTCCACTAGCCCAGCTTGCTCAGGGCCACATCCAACCTGGCCTTGGGCACTTCCAGGGGCAGCCACAGCTGCTCTGGGCAACCTGTGCCAGGTTCCTCTGGATGGTGTCCTGTCCTTCAGGTGACATCTCTGAGGGTGCACTCGGTCCCTTTGGCTAGATCATAAAAAAAGGTATTAAATAACACAGGTCCCAGTATGAACTCCTGAGGGACAGACACCACTTGTCCCCGATGTCCATCAGGACAGTGAGCTGTTGACCACTCCCCTTGGGATGTGTAGACACAAAAAAAACGTTGGAGGGAGGCATTTAATGGCTTTTTAATTAGTTGCATCAGCCCAGAGGATGAATGTTGGGCAAGGAGGTTCCAGAAGTGGTGAATGGAAAACCGGGATCAGGATTTGCTAAGCAGCAGCTCCGACTACTGGCGATTGAGTGCAAGCCAGGTCCTTGTTGCTACAGATGTTTTTCCAGCTGTGCATTCCATGTGCTGCTCCAAACCAGAATCTCGGTAACAAAATCCCTGACGTTCCCTAGAGACGATGGCGATTTCCATTCTGTAGTTTGCAACATGCCCAACTGATGTTGAGCTTTTCCAAGAAGGAATGGCGTTTAGGGAGCAAGTCCCAGGAAAGAAGCCCTACAGCAGCACACCACTGTTCTCAGTTCTGCCACCAGCTTCCCTTTGCTCTTTTGTCAGTACCCTTCACCTTCTGCTCCCCTACCTCAAAGAAGTCGCAATAATATTCTCATTAATTACTCAGAATTTGGATTACTTTAAATGTATCAGTCCTCTGATCTCATTTCATGGAATCGTATCCATGTGCATTTGCTAGGGCAGAGGGAAAAGAAGAAGTATCAGCAGGGAGAGAGAGTAGCTACAGAATAATTACTGCCAGCATGAATGCTCCTCTCAGTCATTAAAATCTGCCCTCTAAGCAACTGGAGAAGCCCTTAAGCATTTCTCAGCCTGGAGAAAAGCAGGCTCAGGGGGGACCTTCTGGTTCTGCACAACTCCTGACAGGAGAGTGCAGCCAGGTGGGGATCAGGCTCTGCTCCCAGGTAAAGAGTCAGGACAATAGGAAACCACCTCAAGCTGTGCCAAAGCAGGTTCAGCTTGGACATCAGCAGGAATTTCTTCATGGAAAGGGTGCTCAGGCATTGGAAGGGGCTGCCCAGGGACACTGTGGAATCCCCATCCCTGGAGGTGTTCAAGAAACCACTTGGGTGTGGCACTCAGTGCTCTGGTCTAATTGTCAAGGTGGTAATCCAAGATTGGGCTGAACAATCTTGGAGGTCTTTTCCAACCTTAGCAATTCTATGGATTACAGCAATTCTGTACTCAGGGCTGTATTACAAAATAAAATAATTGCTTCAGAAAGGTAACTAAGGAAAAATCACAGCATAGCTTCTGCAAGGTGGGAAGGGGAATTGCTGTGTAAGGCAAAGTATTGTGGTGTGATGCTCCACTTTACCCATATTCCTGATGTGGAACAGCTGCTTCAAGTAAATTTCTCATGGATATTCACCCCTTTCCCACTCTCTAATGGCTGTCTGAATTAAGATCCTGCAGGAGAGCTCAGCAGTGCAACTGGAAAAGCTGTGCTTTGAATGAGGGGGCAGGACAAATAAACCACTGCACCATGGTAAACATTTCCAGAACTGGCACCTCACATTCCAACACTGCCTTTGCCAGCTTTTCCTGCAGCACTTTGCTATCTGAAAATGGAAACTGCTCGTTAGCCATGCAGGGCTATGTGATAATTGCATCTCTCTGTTCTCTTGTGGAGCAGCTCAGGAACACGAGTGCTCTCTCAGCAGGATGTGAGCAACATGCAATAAATCAAGATCAGGGCCACACTTAGCAAATGAGTGCTAATGAGACTACAGTCTGATGGAGAAAAACTGGCAGTCAAAAATAATAAAAGTTTAGGCTCAAATTACTAACAACATGCACTTCACTTCCAGTTTGCCCTAGCTTTTGAACTTATGTTATCAAAAGAAAAATAAACAATCCATGAGAGCCAAATTTAATACTTCCTTCGAAGGCAGGATCAAAAAACTCACACTCACAAGAGCCCACCTCTTTCTCACAGAGTAAACATTAGCAGCAGCAGTTTTGATGTGGAACAACAAAATGTGGAAGCTCTTGAAACCTGAGAAACAATTTGCCCAGGAGTTTCACAGTAGTTTGGCAATACAGAGAGTGGGAGATTCTGTTCTCTGGCTACAGCAATCAGCTGAGGGAGCTGGGGGTGTTTAACCTGGAGAAGAGAAGGCTCAGTGACTCTGTAGCTCTCCCTTTCCTCCCTGATAGGAGGCTGCCACTTTCTTTAAGAGCCATGTTCAGCGCACAAAACCAAGTCCATAAGAGTCAAGAACTTAAAACCAGGGCTTTGTCTGAGATCTCACAGTCTGAATAGGTGGAATTCCCAGCAATTCCTACTGGAAAGGGCACGTTCTGGGTGACCTAGTCCCAAACTGTAACACTCTTGAAACCATTTGAGTACCTAAACCTCAGTGATACATTTGCTTTGAGAGCCAAGGGAGAAAGGGACAAGTGTTATGGCACATTCCCTCTAGTCCCAACCTTCACAACATTACAATGCTCATCAGCTAAGCAACCATGTTATTTGCTTTTGTGGCAGAGAGAAAATCCACGTTGCAGTGACAGTGCCCCCTTAACTGAAAAGACAACACTGGTGAAATACAGTTTACATGATTAATACATTTTACTCAGTATGTACACAGTTCTCCAAAGAAGTTGGGTCATCCAAAGGCAGTTTAAGAAGCTTTAAGTATCGCCCTTGCCAGCTGTTACATGGGCTGTGTTTTTGGCTTTGCTTCTTCCAGCTCAGCGTCCAACCAGCGGAACCTGCGGTGACGGCGCAGGACTTCGATGGCTTTTTGTTCCAGGGGGGTTGGTTCAATCCCCAGCTCTTCAAAACCAGGAAGGTCAGGAAATGTCATGTCTGTTGTGTGAAACTTCAACAAGAATGGGGAGGGTAAGGAAAAAAAAATATAATTAACTTGAAACGAACAGCTTTACACTCAATGCAGTCATTCTCCTGCCAAAGGAATTTAGAGGAAGAGGAAAGATTCAAGCAGAATTGTGGCATAATTACACAAGGTCTTGAGTACCAACACCTTCAACAGGAGGTACAGGTATTCTGCATCCAGCAAAAAGCCCTTCAGGCTTTAATTCAGGAATAAATACCATGCAGGAAGTGCCTTCCTTTTCTCTCCATACATTATCTGGGAGGTTGCTGCATTGCAATAGCAAAATTAAGCAGAACTCCAAGGCTATACATGAACTCCAATTATGGATATTCTGATTTGTCAAGAAAATGTTGTGTTGAATTATCACCTCTGGCAGATGGCTTTGTTCTGTTTATGGTTTAGAACATGGTGCTGCACAGGACAAATAGTTAATTCTATTACCATATATGCAACCCATATGACTTAAATTCTAGAAAACAGAGATTTCTCTTATACTGGTGTTCCTTAAAAGGTCTTTTGAATCAAACACATCTAAGATTGTAGAGATTATTTAAGGAAGGNATATGCAACCCATATGACTTAAATTCCAGATTATTTAAGGAAGAAAAGCTTGGAAAGAGGAACAATCAGACACAGAAGTGACATCGAGAAACCCCCTCTTACACTACCTATATTAGAGCTGACTTGCAGCAGTTTTAGTGATTTGGTGCAGGCTTATTTTATGAAATGTAACTCAAGAACCTACAAAGGTAGCTGGAAGAACGGTTTTTGGAGATGTTACAATTATATCCTGGGGGACAATCAGGTTAAGTAGGCTATTAATAGTGTGTTGTAACAAAATATATTGAAATTCCAATGCTGCAAAACAGGTGGGAGAGTCACTCCATAATTCAGGAAGCAAAAAGTTTAGGGAATGTACATGACTATCTCTGCTAGCCTACACATATGCCAAATTTTGACACTAATACTTGCCAATTCCTACTTTTTCCTTGCTTGCAGTTGGTTTTTTGCAACTTATTTCTCCACCCCCAATGAAACACACTGAGAAGTCAGGAATAAACATGAAGTGGCAACACTTTCCCAAGAAATGCACTTGAATGTTAAGCGAGATTTTGGAATGTGTGCAGGGTGTCAGTTCCACTTCAGTTGTTAAGAACACCATTCCCTGGATGATGCAAGTGATTTTGGTGCATCTAGAGGTACATAAACTGACTAAGAGTGGGGAGAACTGCCCCCCCTCACTTTGCTCATCCAACCTCTACTTTTGGCTGTTTTCAATTCCATGTGGTTTTGGGGAATGCAAAACTACAAGTGGGAGTTACAAATGTGCAATGAAACATTTCCCAAGAGGGATTTTTGGCTGGTCCCACACTTACCCGATCCACCTTGTCCCGTGTCAGCCACGGTTCAAACGGATTCATCTCAAAGAATCTTGCAACTAAACTGTGAACAGAAGCAATATTGCAAAAGTGCAGTCATTTATCCAGATACACAGAAATCTGGTAAAAAATATTTCAGATTTAATAGATGGTGAGCAAGATCTTGTTCTGAAGCTGTTCTTGCAAGCTCTGAGTTCATTAAAGCACTAGATGTGCCAGCCACCAAGTTCTTAGTTGTGCTTCTGGTAATTAAGTGTTCCTGAATGACTGGATTTTTTTTTATTATTTTACTTTGGATGGAACAGAGAAGCAGATCTCTAGAAGTTAAAATGAGGCATTAGTGGGTGGGGAAAGTAAACCCCACATCCAATTCCCCACACACCAGAGGGCTGAGTCTTGCCCCTGCCTTTCATCCAAACTCTGTTCCCCTGCCAGTGTAGGCAGCAATCCAATTAGTCACGAAGTTGGATTCCATGCCTCCAGGAGAAAACACACTTGCTGACAACTAAATGAGTTATCAGCAACACAAACAAGCTGGTGGAATCTGGAGCAATCTATAAAAAGGGTGAGGATTGGGTTATCTGCAGTTTTCAGAAATGAAGTTTCACTTGAAAGAAAGGAAATCTGACAGGGAAAAGAAAATAATGCTACAGCTCTTGCTCAGTGTCTCAGGACCAACAGCAGAATCTCTCACTGAACAGGTAGGACCTCTTGCTGAAGTGCTCACCTGGCAGATTAGGGTGTTACTAAGTTACTGCACACAAACACAACCAGGCTTATCTGCCTTTTAGGTGCATTCTTTTCTCAAAAATATGAACCATCACTTCGATTAGCCCATAAATAAAAAAGCATAACATGGACTGCAGCAAATGTGAATAAAACTAAGAAGCATCCACACAGCACCTTTCTAACAAGCTGCTCTGTGTCATCAGAGCCATGATATAACGTGGTGCCTCTTGCAGCCAGTTCAGGAACAGCCACAACAGTTTAGGATGTTCTAAGTGTTATCCATCAGCACTCCCATGGATCCAATGCTGAGCCCTACTGGCAGCAGAGTTCTAACTCTGGTGAATGATTAAGCATTGTACTAAAAATGAGGAGGACCAGGATGCCAAATAATAACACAGCTCCATCGTGCTGAGGGCAACTTCTGAAATAGCATTTATTGTTTAGGGTAGCTCTTCAAAAATATGTGATTATTCATTAAGGATCAGGCCCAGGCTCAATAGCAGATCCTTAAGATTGTGCAAAAAAAAAAATCTGTCAGGGCCTGCAGTCAGAAACACACACACAGACTTTCCCTGTGCTATTGTTAAAAATCATTTGGTTTGCTACAAATTTTATCAAATTAGGACCTTTTGCTACTTCTTGACTCAGCAAAGCCATTCAATCACAGAATGACTTAGGATGGAGAAGACCTCCAGGACAATCAAGTCCAACCTTTGCTGATCACCACCTTGCCAACCAGACCAGAGCACTGAGTGCCATGTCCAGCTGCTCTTCAACACCTCCCTGGGCAGCCCATTCCAATGAAAAAACCACCCTTTCTGTGAAGAAATTCTTCCTGATGTCCAGCCTGAGCATCACCAGGTGCAACTTGTGGCTACATCATCTCATCCTGTCCCTAGGTGTCAGGGAGAAATGCCTCTGGAATGAACAGCTATGTTAAGCTCACTACAAGCATGCATTTCACATACCAGTTCATCAAATGCAAGCCTGTCCCCGAGCTGAAGGCTCAAAACTGGCCAACAAATTCCTCAAGAAAGGCAACTTCTGCAGCCCCACCACTTTAATAACAACTGGGCAGAGTAAATAACCCCTGCAACAGGTATTTATGCTTCTGTGCTGCCAAGAGCTTACTGAATTAGGGTCCCACTTACTGGTAGAGAGGGCGTGGCAGCGGGTAGGGAATGAAGGAGTGGTGGGCAATGGCGTAGATGTACTCGACCATGTCGTACAGGAGGTACCGGTGAGGGCTGGAAGGGAATGCAGCAAACATCACACCTCAGTCAGCTACACTTCAATATTTGCAGCAAGAGAAGAAAAACAATTTTAAACCCTCCATCCCCAAGGCTACAAAAAGGCTGTTTCTTCAACTCAAATAATTTTCCAGCAGAGATTGCCCCGTGGCTCACAGGGAGGAGGTTTATCCTGGAGGAACGCAGCCTGTGGAAGGGCCCATCCTGGAGCTGGGAAAAAGCATGGAAAAGATTTGGCAGAAAGAAACAGTGGGCATTTGGCTGCTGGCCAAGGCTAACCAACCACAACCACATTGGACAAAGTGTTTCTGTGTGCTTTGAAAGCACAACTGAATGTGCCTCCTTCCATGACTCCAATTCTGAACTCAAAGGCTTCCAGCACTGTGACAGGAGTTTGTTCAAGCCCACTTGGAAGCCAGAAAGGAAATGGAGAATTAAGGATGCTTTATCAACAAGACATCCCATCTTTGGTAGGAAATGGCTGTAGGGAAATTGATTCACTTGCCTTTACTTGACTAAGAATATCTTGTTATATTTAAAAGCAAGATGAATTGTCAAAAAAAATGCATTCCCCCTCTCTCAAGATGGAGGGAATGAAGCAGTCAGTCTTCCATCCACCTGCCTAAGAGTAACATAAACCACTGGGAATTCCCATTCCTTTCTTGTTCAGATCCTGCCTTGGCATTTTTAGGCTCTCTAGATGGCTCAGACTGAGCTGTCAGGTATCTCCCTTGGCTTTCCAGACTATTTGCTGCCATTCCAAAACATTCTGAAAAGCTCCATGACACCACAAGAGCACACTGCTGAGCAGTTTGATAAACCCAGGATCTCACAGATACCAAGGTCTGAGGTCACAAGCATGAAAAATGAGCCTTCAACTGACATGTTTCCCAGAAAAGTTCCAAGATATCAGAGAACCATAAAATGTTTTGGGTTGAAAGGGACCTTAAAAAGCATCTCATTCCAGCCCCATCTCCCACTGTCCCAGGTTGCTCAGAGCCCCATCTAACCTGGCCTTGAACCTTCCAGGGATGGGGCAGCCACAGCTTCTCTGGGAAACCTGTAAATCCAGTCTCTAATGTAGATCCATTGCCTCTAAGCCATTTTAATTCTGGGTGGTTTCCACACAGCTTTACAAGAATTGTCCCCAAATCCAGGTTGTCTAGCATGTTTCCCAAGCTGCTACTTCTTTATGTGCACATACATCACATGAAATCCAGTGGGGCCAGGATTAGGATTTTCAGAGTACTCACAGTAAGAGCTTGAGCCATTTTTCCTCCCAAAAAGGAGGTGGAATTTATTGCAGCTCCAACTGTGTGCATGGACAGAGAAATTAAATGTACTGTGCAGCATGCCAAAAAATGACACCAAAAAGATGTACTACAGTTAATTAGAATCAGAAAAAGTGACTTACCCAGCCAAGGCATATGTTTTTCCTTTTGCATCAGGATTCTTAATTGCATTAATAATTGCCTTTGCTACATCAACCACCTGTGAGGAACAAATTCCAGCAGTTACCAAGAGAAAACAGGAATATATGCACACACTCTTCTTTCAGAGGTGGTTTACAGACCACCCACCCACCAAGGATTTGGGACTGGGATTTTATGGAAAACTTACATAGACTGGTTGCTTGACTGTTTTTTTGCCCAGAGAAACAAGAGGCACACCACCAAACCAGCGCATGTCTGAGGGAGAAAAGGAGAAAATCTGGGAATCTTTTCAGTACCAGAATAACCAAGACACCACACCGAGTGTGGATCTCTTCTGAAATTTGACTTCTCTTTTCAAAAAAATAGGATTGGAAAGAATTCTCAGCCAACTGCAGCAGCACTTTTTTTCAAGACACATTTAGTTTTTGCATTAACAGCAATGGGAGGGCTGCATTTGCTGTTTCCTTAGAGTGGCTCAGTACATACCCCCCCTCAAAACAAAATTATTACAAAATAAAAACAAAGAGCAATGTCTAACTAGATTGAGAAAGAATTCTGTCAAGAGGTGAGAATTTAGTACACTGCTGTATATCCCACACATTCCTGATAAAAACACACCTGTCTGCTTTTCAGAAGCAAATCCCATTTTCTCTCTGTTCTCTACAGGCAGTTACACAAATCATACATGGGTTTATTATTCCAAGAGTACCTACTTGCATAATGATTGAGAAATCGGTCCTCTCTCCCAAACATCTCAGAGGGCTTCAAAATTACAGCATCTGGAAATTCTTCCCTCACTACCTCCTCTCCAACAGCCTACCAATTAAAACAAACACATTCATGAGATCCATGCTGAACCAAGCAGAAGTGGATGCCTTTCGTAACAGAAGGCATCCTTGACTACAGAACTGAAAGAAATGATGCCATCAGTAGCAAAAAATTATTTATATCTAAGCCATTTGATCCTCGAGATGCTGCACTAAGATAAAGGTCTCACAGAAAGCCCAAACATTTCTCAGCTGCAGAAAACAGCCTTTAGTAAATTCATCCACTGATTTCCCTTAACCCCAGCTGAGGGAAAAAACCAAACCCAAACCAAACACAAAATATGTTCTCAGGAAATATATTCAAGTGGATTCCAGACTTACTTTGCTCCTGAGGTATTTGGAGGGACTCTTCATGCTAGCATTCAGGTGAGAGATATGAATGAATTTTTCCACACCAGCTTCCTTACTTATCTGTGCAATACTTTGAGGAATATTTACAAATTCATCTTCAAATTTGAAGTTTCTAAAGTAAGGCAAGACCCAAAGGTTACTTTAAGAGCAATCAACAATGGCTTCCACTCAGCCAAAAAGCAATTATTATGTTTTACTTGAATGTATTATCAAAAACTTACACTGACACTCTTTGTTAGAAACAAAATTTCCCTTCATGATGGACTCTTCATATAATAAAAATTACAGGAAAGTAAAACTGCAACTGTAATCTTCAATTTTAGCTTCTCTGCCCTTTTACCTGGTAAGATTAAATCAGTATAAAAAATCCTCTTGCTCATTAGTCTGTGACAAATAGAAAACTCCCAGTTAAAGTGAAAACAGGTTATTTTTATTAAAAGAAGCACTCCTGCATCTTGAACTGTGAGTAAGGCTGTGTTTTTACAAATCCTGTTCAAAATTTGCCTTGATTTGACACACCTAATTACACTACAAAGATGATCAAAATTACTGAGCAGCACAAATCAGGGCAGATACTTGGCAGGGGGGAAGGAGACAAAAACAAACCAAAGAACACAGAGGTGCTCATGCAAATGGAAAAACAATTTGTCAGAGCATTTAGAATAATTTCAGAGCTGAAAGGGACTTCCAGGAGAAACAAGAAGTCCTCCCCTCACTGTATGACATTCAAGGGGCCTAAATTAGGGGGCTGTACTGTCAACTAGTTTGGTATCTGATCAAGATCAATACAGAAGCTCTGTCTCCATGCAGAACTGACATTATAGGCCACCAAC
Source organism: Peucedramus taeniatus (assembly GCA_013400575.1). Taxonomy (NCBI): domain Eukaryota; kingdom Metazoa; phylum Chordata; class Aves; order Passeriformes; family Fringillidae; genus Peucedramus; species Peucedramus taeniatus. The sequence goes on along the minus strand of WBNO01002337.1, from coordinate 5,344 downwards.
AATTCCAACATTGCAAGAAAGAGAACTGGCTTCTCATGTTGTTGTACTGTCCCTGTAGGCACCCCTGCATCTTGACCATTTCTTCTGGGTAACAAACATCTTATCCAAACACCTCCCTCTGTGTCCCCATCTCCTCCCACAGCTCTTCAGATCCCACTGGAGTCCAAAGAAAGCCTTAAAAATACAAAGTTATTTTTGAGCCTTCAATAGCTAATCTGATCCTGGGAACCATCACTCCTGCTCTGCTCACCAAAACAGATTTAGAAACACACGAGAACGAACAACATCCCTCCTGTAACCATGGAGTTTCAAACAATACAGTACACACAGAGGAGCCTGGACACAAGTACAAAGCAAGGAGAAAATATTTCATGGCAGGCTTTGCTTTTTTTGACTGATCTCTCCATCTAATCTTACTTTTCTTTCTGCCCAAGTTTTTCACAGGCTCTGGGATGATTACAATGGTTACTCTGACCTCGTGTTTAACAAACCAGAGAACTTGATCTCAGGGTTTCAGCACCACCACTGATACCCACATGCACAAAACGTGATTAGAACATTTGTGCCACACAGTGGTTAAGTTCTGTAATGTCTGAAAGTTTTAAACATGGACCAAGACTTGTCTGTTTGAATCTGTTGAAACTGCACAGAGAACAAGGTTTGGGGATTTTAAAAGAGAATTAAACTTTCTGTTGTCCTCACACTTCCTTTTAATAATAAAATGAACTGTCTTTTCTATATCTATATCTAAATATTTTCTAAATCACTTTTTACATAAGTCCAGGAATTTTGAAAATTAAAGGATTGTTCCTAAAAAAAGGCAACAAAAGCATTAGGCTTATAAACAGAGATGAAACTGACACCTACATTTGTTTCTGTCTACTAGCAGAGCAAAAATTATGCACCATACAAAGGCAAATCTCACCATTAATTTTTTTGTCTGGCAGTTCTGCACAAGGCTTTAAATAAAATGGACATAATTGCATGAACACACACACAAAAGGTGGCTGTTACAGGTATTTTTAACCCAAAATGTGAGAATTTTTAAATGGATTTCAAAAAGGAACTATTCTTAGAAATTATAATCAAATGCTTCTGTAGCTAATATTGTCTGTGCCAAAATTCTACCAAAGAATGATGTTATTAGTTATAATCTTAGGGACTCTCCATCAGCAATTCCTGGTTGATCATGGCTTTTTCTAGCAGGCTACAACTCATCACTATGTCCAAGTGACAGGATGAAATCTTACTTTTGTGACAATGTAAATACAGATAAAATGTAAATATGAGTTAAATATAAATGTAGTTTATAACGTAAATGTAAGAATGTAAACATATGTAAATGTAAAGATAAGAAATTGCTGAGGCACTGTCATCTATAGGAAGGCACTCAGGGAACACCTATGAGATAGGTGAAAGTAGCACATTTAAATTTTCTGACAGAACAAAAGTAGTACACTAGAAAATTTTGGAAAGAATACACTTTTCCAAGGCAGATCACAACCAGGACTGGAGTTAACCATTTAAAGAAATTTTATATCCAAAATGTTGGGGTTGTATTTTCACAGAAGCCAAGAACAATGGACACATCACTGCATACACATGCTGTAAAACATGGCTACAATACCTGGTGCAAATCTATCATATATATAAGAAAAAAAAGGAAAATTACTTTGTTTCCCATTCCTTTCCAATAAGATTAATGACCACATTGCTGTGCTCCACGGCTCTTCGGATGGAATTTTTGTCCCTACAGTCCCACTCCTGTAAGCAGAGCATCAAATGGGAAAAAGATGAGATAATGTCTAAATAGGCACCACCAAAGCAAGCTCTTTCCCACCCATTGAGAGGCTAAACTGTCACCCTGGGGCGACACAAGAAGGACATGGAGCAGTTCTGGTTAAAGTAAACTAAAAAAATTTTTATTAAAACATCTGACTCTATATATATATCTTTTTGAAATGCCAGTGTCATTGGAGGGCTACAGTGCCACCTCCTCAATGGCACTGGGCAACCCAACAGTCCATCAGGCTGCTCATCCTCCATAAAGGAATGAAAAACAGTAAGTTAATTACATAAACTGCGTGAGAAAGTTCTGTGCAAAGAGTGCAAACATCAGAGGGCTTGATAAAACTTGAGAAAATCAGGGTGACACTAAACAACAGCTGGAGCTGTGTCTTTGAGAAGGATTACCTGGCTGCCTTGTACAGCCAGGGGTTTGTGCTTGATCTCAAGCCAGACTCACCATGAAGAGAAGCTGCCCCAGGTCACCCATGGGCCGCAGGTGCATCAGGTCATACTGATCACAGCGATAGGGGATGATGACTTGAGAGCCAATGCGACCTAAAGGGCCACAAAAACCCCAAAGTTTCAAACAAATACAGCCCTTTAAGTAGATGAACTTCTGAATAAACAAAGCTCCCTTTTTCCCCCTGACATTAAAGCACTACAGTTAGACATAGGTATCTTGAATGCATATCTGCAAAGCTAAAAGTGGAACAGAACTAAGGTTCTTCTTGAACCTACATCATTCAAATTCTTAAATAGGATTTTTTCCTTAATATTTAAGACAAAATGCCAAAGCTCATTAACAAACAACAACAAAAATGGTGTGTCCTAAAAACATAGCACAATACCTAAAAAATGGAACATATACAAGGATATTTACATTTTTAAGTTGCATGAAAAGAAGGAGGGGAAAAAAGCAGCATGGGTTATTTTCCAAAATTTAAATTCAAAAGGGCAATTAAAAAAAATTCCAATCAAACTCCTGCAAACCTTTCAGTCAAATGTCCTGATAAGGCTAAAACCAGAAGAATCAAATACATGCCGTAGCTCTCCTCAGACTTGCACTCTGCAGAGGAGCAGGACTTCTTTTAATGACCCTAATCTTCCAAAGCTCCAAAAGTTCCTTGGCTAAAACACTTTTTTACTGCTTTGGAGCAGCTGGAACTTAAGCAGACTGCAAAACACTTTTTAAGATCCAAAATGCCAGAGACTTCTCCATCACCCTGCAACCCAGAGACTAATTAGTTTTGTTGAACATTTTTTGGGGTAGTTTCTTTAATCAATACTCCTGGTGAGCATTACCTAAGCGGTTGACAACGTATCGTCCCAGGAAACCTGTGGCTCCAAAGACAGTGGCCACAATGCCACTGACAGAGGATCTTCCACTTCTCCCATGAGGGATCACAGCGTGATGGACCTGCCGGTGCTGCTGCAACGCCGACGGTGCTGCAGTCAGGACAGAAACTCCATGGCCTGCAACGTGGAACAGGAGAGAGTTGGGGAGGTTAATTGGGATTTGGCTCTGCTAACTCACAGCTTATATTGGTTTTCTCATCACAGATCCTTTTTCTCTAATATCCCATGCCAAGGCTCCTGATGGGCTGTTTCAGAGACCTTCTGGAGAGGTCAGAGGGGAGAAGGTCTGGGAAGCTGTTGGTGAAGTTAAGGACCAAACTGAGACAGGGAAGGAGCAAACAAAGGTTATCAGTTCTTAAAGAGCAAGTGAAGCTTACTGTGAGTTTAAGGTGAAGCAAGTAAAGAATACTCAGTACAAATATAAAATAAAGCAGAGGAAGTAATCCTCCTGTATCACAGCTCTGAAGCGAGGAATGGAGATGCCAAGAGCCAGATCCATGATACAGGGGATACTGGCTCAAAGCTGTTCCTTTCCTCAAGGAGCTAGGAAAACTTGGGAGCCAAGGAGGCAGGACATCATTAGGACACTGATATACAAGAGCATGTGGTGACAGGACAAGAGGGAATTGCCTCACATTGACAGAGAGGAGGTATAGACTAGGATATCAGTAAGAAATTGTTCCCTGTGAGGGTGGTGAGTCCCTGGCACAGGTTTCCCAGAGCAGCTGTGGCTGCCCCATCCCTGGCAGTGTCCCAGGCCAGGCTGGATGGGGCTGGCAGCAACCTGACATGTGCACACTGAAGGAGATTTTATCCCCAATGTGGTTAGGAATTACCAGTTACACTGGGGCAATGACACTGCAGCCACAATGTTCAGAAGATTAAAAGGATAGGGTGTGTTGAGGCATAAACAATACTCTGTTATCTCAGCTGGCAGAACTCAAACCAGAAAGTCCAACCAGATTTCAGCATCTGAAGGAGGTTTTTTGCTACCCAAAAGTCTGTCTATCCCTGTTCTCTCCATACTCCACAAACTGGAAAAAGCTATTGCATCTCCAACTCTGTCCTGAAAGGCAGTTTGAGAGCCACTGAAAGTTAAAAAAATAACAATTTATATCATTCAACTACTCAGTGGCTTCTTTGCTGTTACTTCTGCAAAAATTATGGGTGGCAAGGTCTTCATAATGCCTCTTCACCATCATACCAACAAATCATATCTAATTACTATTTTGTATTCTCCCACTTTTGTGTATTCCCCTGCTGTGCTTACCTTACGCTGTAAGGTGTTTAGTGATGAGCATCTTTCCTTGTTCCATAACTCTATGAGGTCTGGCTGCCCTAAATTATCACCAGCTATAGTTATATGTCCAATCATTGCTTCAAATTGCATTTCCCAGAGCAGCTGTGGCTGCCCCATCCCTCCAGGCTGGATGGGGCTCTGAGCAGCCTGGGACAGTGGAAGGTGTCCCTGCCCATGGCAGAGGGCTGGATCCAGATGATCCTTAAGATCTTTTCCAACCCAAATAATTCTGCCATCCTATGAATTAAAGCTCAAATATTCACAGCGAAGCCAAAGCGCCCTTTTCTCTACCCAAAAGTTTTTCTATCCCCATTCTCTCCCAACCTCACGAACTGAAAAAAGACACCACATCTCCCAGTTTGTCCTGGAAGGCAGTCTGACAGCCACTTAAGTAAATAAAGAACACACTGCTGCCATTAAAAGGATATTAAATTCCTCCCTGCCCTTTACCGACAAAACCCGTTTGCCATCTCCCATGCTACTCAAGACTGTGGGCAGAATCAATTTAAACAGAATCAAAGACCCAAATACACGCTTTAAATATAATATTGGTAGCTGAACTTTACCATAGATCATGGCCCAAAGGTCACAGTCACCTAAGAAACGGCAAAAAGAATGCAAACTTTTAGCTTATAGGGCAGTGACAGCCCCAGCGCGACAGCCGCGGCTGCATCCCGAGCCCTTTGCGCTCCAACCCGCAGCTCCCTAAGGAGAAGGGAGGCACAAACACAACAATTCTCGGCAGCTCCTTTCCAGCCGTGGCAGTGCGACCTCCCCTCGCGCAGAGCCCGGAGCGGAGAGTGCCGCGGGCCGGGGCAGAGCCGCACGGGCGGGCCGAGCTGGCTGAGGGCCGTGAGGGGCCGTGAGGGGCCCGGCGGGGCTGACACTCACCTGCCCTTG
>WBNO01002329.1:0-20033 GCA_013400575.1 Peucedramus taeniatus | reverse complement strand
AGACATTTCATTTCTGAAGTGATAATGTACAAAGATAATAATCTCAAGATATTAAGTAGGATTTTAATGTGCATTCTTTAAATAACCTTATCTGGTAGAGAAGATTGCCAAAACAGTTACTTTACACCATTTAAATATGGTAATACTGCTAGTGTAAACAAAATACTACTATAATATTTAAGAATATATTTGTATGTATGGCAAGAGGATATTGTGTGCCATTTTTCAGAATTTCTTTAATCTCTTTAAACAGCCAGATTTTTTTTTTTTTTGCAAAGCATTTACTTCTGAATGCTCTTAAATTATTATAAAAATTCCTTCACTATGTATAGAATCTTCTAAGTAGTTAACAAATAATTTTCTGCTTTCATTCTCAGTGTCTGGTAAAGCGTTTCCACAAAGCAGTTTCCAAGGTGATGTTAGGTACAACGCTGATAAAAGGTAGCCATGCCATGAAAACAAATACTGTAGAAAGAGCTTTGTCAATTTGTATTAAGCTGGATATATTTTATGCTAATTTACCAAATCTTTTGTTGATTTGTCAGGCTTCTGAATGCTTTTTTTTTTAATGAAGATGAGTGAATTTTGATAGATGCAATTTATGTCTGAGTATCTCCACCCAAGAAACAAATTACTTTGTCACATTTTTCCCGATGGTAAATATAAAAGACAAAAAAATATGTAGTCCTGACAGATCTTTATATAATTGTAAAGCTTAAAACACAAACCAATTTTCAGATATTTGAATGAATTGTATGTGTATATCGTTGATTAAAACTGTAAATGTGCTTAGAAAAAATTCCTCTTTTCATATTGAATAATCCCTATAGCAAAATATAATTAAATTAAACTGACAATATAATCTTGGTTTTTTTTTAAGTTTATATAAAACATTGGAAGGAAGTTGTGAGTACTTCTAAATGCATAATTTATCAGGGTAGAAAAGGGTTTTTTATTGTTGTTGTGGGCTGTTTTTTTAGAAGAGACTTGTACTAAGGTGACCTCTACTGTTTAAAAAAAAGGCTTGCAAAAGCAGCCCTCTCTTAAATCACCCAACAATCCTAAATTGCCAAGACAGACATGGATACTGCTGTGCTTAAAACTATTTATTTAATTCACTGCCGTTTGGATTACTACAAATGATTTTAAGGTTTCTTTCTCATACATTGGAAAGTTCCCCTGCCATTTACTTCCTTGCCATTTGCGTGCAAATTCTGCCTGTACTGGGATCTCTGCCATTAAATTTTCTTCACACTGAAGGGTTTTCTCTGCTCCTGGTGGGGCGAAGTCATGACCCAGAAAAAAATTGATTCATGAATTCTCAGGGTGCAACTAAAGAAGAGAGGAAATATGCCTTGGCTGAGCTCCTACTAGTGACAATTTAAAACCTGTAATTAGTTTGGATTCAAGCTGCAAAAGGAATCTGAATTTAAAATGCATTAATTCAAACTGATATATTAACTTTAACAAAGTAGATCAATTATTATGTAGAATCATTATTACAGTCTGTTTTGCTAACTGTTGGATTCCAGACTTTATTAACTTAGATTTTATTAGAAAATGCAAGTAATTGCTTGAGAACACTTTATCTATGTGATGGTTTTCTTGGTGAAAAAGAACTTTTTATTGAGGTTAGTTAGCTTTAACACCTCAGTTATGGATTCTATTTTTGTAAATTCCCATCATCCACATGCTGCACAATGGTTGAGGCCACTTACCCCCCGCTGATATCAGGACCCCCCATCCCCTTTAGCTAACTCCCTGACATTTCTATGAACTACACAGCTGAAATGTTATACAGTAATTAATGTTGATCCTAGCACACACACAGCCTCCAGTACAAATTAGGATAGAAAAGGTTATCATAATATTTTGCTAGACTGTTTGGTAGACTTGAATTGCTCCCTGTGGGGGACAAACAAGAAAAGGTATTTTTAAGATTTGCATGCTGGAGGAGCATCCAGGTATTTTTATTCAGATAAAGTAGAAACTGTTTGGAACATTTGGTCTGGGAAATGTTAGTCTTGCTATTGGCATGTTTTGATACCTGTGCAGTTGCAGTCCCTTAGGAGCAATTTGCTTTTGGTCTATGTTTTTGAAGATGAAACAATGTATGGTGACTAAAACTCTTAACCAAAGCTCTGTTATCTTCTGGAGTTCAAATCCAGGTACAACCAGCAGCTGGATCCTCTCGGACTGTCAGTGGTGTCTGAAAAACACTCAGAGACTAAATAATTTAGATTACACCATTCTGACCTGTATAATTGTTTAAATGAGTAATGCAGCCACTAACTGAAAGAGGTCAACCATCTGTAGAGGAAACATAGAATTTGGTTTCATTTCCAAACAAACTTTTGAAGCGCCATACTGTGGGAGGTAGGGAAAAGTCTGCTGACAGATCAATGGCTTATCTGCTACACTAAGGTTAAAACTTCTATCACTTGTAGAAAGCAATGTTAATAGAAAATGCTCCTGAGAGAGTGGGCTTAGCACAAATAAAACTTGATCCACTCAATATGCCATTAATTGTCTTTTTTTAATTTTTGTGCTTTACAATGAATGTGCTTTAAACAGTTGTGATTAGTATTGATGGATTCTCATTACTCACTAAGGAAGACCATAACCTTATTTAAATATTTTTGAAAAATTAGATTCAACATGGAATTGCTGGATAGTATATGACCTGCCAATTTTCTTTTTTTAGGAAAGAAAAAACCATACCAAAGATTGCTGTTATATTAGAAATTACAATTTCACATCTCTTCTGAAAATGTGAAGAGAACAGGTTCCTCATCCAGAAGCAGGCATTTGTGTATGTGTGCCCTGAATCTTTTTATTTAGGACATATAAGTATATATATTTGCCTTTCCACTCATGCCTTGAAATGTCTATTTTCATGAGTAAAAAAAGAATTTTGCATACAAAAGGATATTTTTTTTTTAAATTTAAACACCAAGGTACAATTTACCCTACCAGTTTGTGCACAGCAAACTCAATGTGAAACAATATTCCCAATGACTAGTGTCATCTCCATAATTTTGATAGCATCTATAGTGGCATCTTTTTCCCTGTCATTTCCTGTCTTCTTTTGTTGGTTGTTTTTTTTTTTTTATTAGAGAATATATTTCTTATGCAGGCTGAACCTCACTTAACACTGCACAAGATTGCAACTCGACAAACATATATTATTGAATGACGCCATTCATCACATTCAGAAACAGAAGTGAAGGCCAATTTCATTTAACAGACAGTGTGAGGATTGCTGCAGAATGAACAAATGGTACTTTGTAAATGTTGCCCCACTCATTTATTAAGGCTCTCTTAAAAGATAACTGTTCTTTGGAGACACAAGGCAGAATATAAGATTTCATACTGAAATTAAAAATATATCTATTTTTTCCTGAAAACCTGCTCAAAATCATTTAAGCTCACAGAAACCAATACAAATTGATGAGTTGGAGAAATCCATTATGATTTATCACCCAGTGGTGAACTTCATCCTTTTATATGGGGAACAGACTAAATTTGGAATTATCCCAAAACAACGGTTACCAATCCTCCTGCAAAATTCTCACATAGTAGGAGGCTAGAACAATGTTCTCAAAATCCAATACAGTAATGATGAAAAAGGACCATGTCTGTGTCTAAAAAAACATTCAATCTTTTCAGGTTAGGATTGGGTTACCCAGACTATTTTAGTAGGAAATATTCATCACAGGTCTGAGAATTAATGTGTCCCTTTGTCTGTACTTTATCTCTGAATTCTTTGCAGCTCAGCGCCCAAACCTGAAGCAGTAAGGACTAAATTACGTCCCTCCTAAGACTGCTTTGTTGCCAGATGCAGGTTTGAATATAGGAGCCCAGAACCTATATTTTCTAGCTTCTGGTTAAATGTATTAGCCATTTTAACATAATGTGTCAGAAATATTTTGGCCTCTAGAGATACAGTGAAAGAGAAAGAGATTATTTGAGAGTCAGTCAAGAATGAGAGCACGAGCTGTGAATCTCAGTCTTTCATAGGCACCTGTGTCAAGATTTTAGTGAATCTTGACAGGTGTATCCCAAGGAGTATATCACATGTAGGTCATATGAGGCAATGACTGGGAATAAATATATTCCAGAGATGGACATACAATCCTTGTTTTTATTAAGGAATGATGTCTTGCTAATCTTGACAGTTTAAACTCTGAACCTTTCTACTAAAATTCAGTCATTCAATAATTGAAACTGAGTTACTGGCCCACAAATATTATCCCTCAATAATCCATATCTGACATTTTAGAAGAAGGTGAAATTCCAGTTCCACGCCTTTAGTTCATTTGTGTGTCCTGTAGTATGACCCAGGCCAGACACTAGCTTAGTACTAACTTAAAAATATTTGAGCCTTTTTTAATAGACCATTTTTCTGAAAAAGTTTTAGAAACGTGTCATGGGACTTCAGCAATAGCTTCTATAGGAAAATTTCAAATAGGTATCCTTTTATGCCCATACATAGATCATTTTTTTTAGAGTTGCAAGTTTGAATATAAAAGTATAAAATATTGCTTTATTAGCACAATTATGATATTATTTTTGCTGCCATAAGTATTCTGTACGACAACACACATCGAAAAATATGTAAATCATCACATTCTACTAATTACATTATCTTAAGTTAGAGTCAGTTGAGATAGTTGGATTTTAAACAGTGTGACTGAAAAAAAATCTCTTCTTGAATAGAAAGCTTTTGTAGGTAAGCAGGAATAGTCATCTGTATAAAAGATGAAATAGGGGCTAAGCGCTTCAGGGAATTTGCAAAATTGCTGCCACATACTCTGAGTACTTGACAGCTTGAACCACCCAAGCAAATGAGGCCTAAGGAATGGATATCCAGCAAGTATGAAAAGGCAGCATGATCTTCAAAATGGTCCATGTAAGTGAAGCAAGGAGTGACAGGTAATGACATTCAAGCACAGATCTTCACTGCCTGTTCTTCATTCTTTCCTAAATTACCATGTTTCAATAGAGTAGACAGATAGATTCATAGAGGTACAAATTAGGATTGAAATTTACAGTCCTCATAATGACATCTGTGAACATGAAGTTCTTCAGGAGTTCCAAATATGGCATTTAAATATGGTGATTTGGTCTTTGCCAAAAGCAGGTAGATAAATAGTTGACTTTACGGTAAAGGAGCTTTTTGTGGGTTTTTTCTTCATTTTTCTTGGTAATAATAAACAAAAAAATTATATGATTGCTTAATCTGGTAACTAGTGACCACAAATTAAATTCACCAAAATTCACTCTTAGACTATGAATATGCTTTCTGATCTAGCTAAGGGAATCTGCTGTAACTTCTAAACAGATAGCAGACTATTTAAAAAAAAAATATATGCATGTTTTAGTTCTAGTAACAGAAGTACATGAGCAGAAAACAAAGTTTATTCTATTTTGCGGTACATTAATCTCTGCTAGTTTACACAGTTTCTGCCAGTTCCTGAATATGTGCATTCCTAAACTAAGGTTTATGAACATCATGAGGAACACATGCAGTGCAGCTGATGTTTGTCATTATCTGTTCTATACATCATCAAAATTATGATGTAGGAGTGTCATGTTATGGTACTGTACTGCCACATTTAAAAGATGGATATTTTAAATTATGGATCTTTCAGGATCCTTTAAAATATTTTAATAGACTTCTTATCTGTTAATTGATAAGCCAATTTTCCACATCCTGTTTAGATGGAAATTCAGGATATTGATGTAACATGATACGCTCAGTTTCATATCCTACCTAGTACAACTGCTTGTATTCCTATAGGATTAGCAGTCAGGTCCCATTACACGAGATGCAGATTGATAATTCAGGGTATTCACCACTGTAGTACCCACTTCATGATTAGTTAGGGCATTGGCCATCTATTTTGTATTTTGAAAAGATAACTTTCTTTTAAAATGATGTGCAGAAATGCAAATTAAAATAGACTCACATAGTTGTGATGACACTTTTTCCATTTGTTACAGTCTTCGCAATATTTTGTATTTTTCTTCAAGCATAATTTTGGAGACATTTAAATATAAGAGACACTAAACTGTCATTTAAAAAAAAGTGTTTTGGTGAAGTGTTGGAAGCCCTAAAAGACTCAGTCGAGAGTAGGCAAATGAAAGGAACCAAAACTTTCTAGTTTCACACAAAATATTTTTATATAATTTTAATTTAATGTAATCATAGTACTGGATTATTGACAGTGTGTACTAAGGGTACAAAGTCCTGGAAAATGAAGATTGCACAATCTGCTGCATAGCTCACATTGGTAAGACACCATTTATTTCTACAGTGTCTTATGCTGCAAAGATAAAAATGAATAATGATCTGGAGAGTCTGTGAGAATACAATTTCTTTAAAATCAATACAACATGAAAAACAGAAATAATGTTTTGTTTCTAATGGGAAGAAACGCTGCTTTATAATTGCAGTATACATTTGTATTTACTGCAGACAACATGCCTTCTCCTTTAAAGTATTTTAAGAACTGTTTAAGCCTCTTTTAAGTTACCAAACCTGGGACCTCTTGTACAAATCTGTGCCATCACATCAGCATGTAAGTGCACTCTGCATAAAAAAGGATGGGGATTGATTTAGGCCGCACTACGGAGCCAACCCCAGGCTGAGAGTAGCTTTATTCTCTGCTTGTTTTCTCAGCTTTTTATTCATTTGCAATGAGGGAGTGTGGTGCTTTTTTGAAAATGACTCTCTTGATGAGGCCTCTGATTGTAAAGTACTTTCAAACTGGGAACTTCACCACCTTTGTTGCTGAGTGGATAACTTTTCCATTAAAAAATATGAACCTGCTTTCCACCAGTCCCTTTCCTCCTTTTCATTATTGTTCATGTGCATCGAAAGCAACTTTTCATAGAAGACCACTTACAGGAAGCTAGCAAAAAATGATACCCATGTTCCAGTGCAATTGCATGATAGCAACCAATATTTTCATTGCCAGATGGTACTAATAGCATTTCTCTAAATGCAACTAATCCACTTTATCTCTGCAGATCTCCTCTAGGCTTCCCATCCCAATTTCATCTCCTTACAGTACCTGCACACCCAGCAAGTAGGTATGAAACAATTCATTGAATTTTAGTTTGAAAGTAACTGATTTGATGTCAGACTTTCAGTGAGAATTTGTCCCTGGAAATGCTGTCGTTTCTGCAGACTACTGCTCACTACCCACCCTACTTCCGCTCCTCGGATGCTTCTGCCTAGACTGAGCCCACATCGCCTTACTCCCTTGCTCTCAGAAATCTCTGCTTCTTCATGAAAATTGGATGTTTTTTTCTCATCAAGGTTTGGAATTTACCTCTTCTATACACTAACTGTTCTTCCTACTATACTATGGCTGTAGCTGTCAGATCTTGAAATCAATGGTAATTTACCAGTGAAAAAAAAGATAGATACTTAACATTTTAGCAAAAGTTTGGGCAATATTTAGCACTTGAGTGTTAAAAGAAGTGAGAATTCAAATTGTCAGCACTTAGCACTTTCATTCATATTCACTAATCTCAGGAAATTATGTCCTGAGAAACCGGCACATACTTAAAATTAAAACAGGCTGTTTAAAAAGGAGTCTGCATGGCATCATATTTGTCAGTATTCAAAGTAGAGATGATTATTTTTCTTTTTCTTATTAGGTTGGTTGCTGCATCTCTTAATAATTTATTGCCTCTTTGTTTGCAGCATCCCAGGACAGAATCTCTCACAAGCCGTTATTGGAAGACATTACCAAACTCTGTCAAATTTGGATGTCAGATTATGTTATACATTATAAATTACAGCAGCAGATGTTCTTTTAAAAAGTTGTGGTTTCTTTAAATGATCTAGCTGATGCAACTCTTTGAGTCACTGTGGTGAGAGACAAAATTGATGACAGACTGATTTAATGGTGCACTTTTTAACCAACAGAAGAGATTAGGAGGTTGTCAGAAAGATATCAAGAGAGGTAAAGGGATTAATATGAAAAATAGTTTTAAATTAAAAACCAAAGAGTTTCTTTGAAAACTCTTTTAGAGGTGGGAGAACCTCAGTGGAAAGTGGGCCATGAAGAAAATGTTTCATTTGGTATATTTTTTTTCCTTAGGCAGATGATTTTTAGACGCCCAGTACCCTGCTAATTTTCTTGAAAAAATGTAATGTTCTTGGCAAACACATTATTCCATTAATTTTCTTAAATATTTCTTCATCCCTGGAATGTTTGAGCCTTAACAATAATAAAAGATATCAATCAAGCCAATAGACAGGAAAGTGTTTGGTTTGACAGACAAATATTTTAAATAAAATGTGTAATTGTCATTTAAGAAATAGAAATGAAGATAGAAAATGACAATTAAAATATTTGCTTTTTAAATCTGTTGCAAAGTAAACTAATGTGGAGGAAATTTTAATTAGAATGTGCTTATAATTTCAAAAGAATTTACCCGAAAATGTTAGCATAGAAGATGGGATATAGATAGACTGATAACATGTGGTTCAAGACAGTGAAGTTTCCAATGTTATAAACAAGTCCATGCCTTAAAAATAATATCTGCAGGTCCATTGTTATTTTTTGCAAGGAGAACGGCTACTCAAGCATACAAAGGGACTCTCAGAGAATTTTACTCCTGGAATTTCCATGTAGTGGCCTAAATTGTACGATTCATTGTCCCAGGTACTACTCCCAGAAATAAAGGTGTTCAATGCTTTTCCATTAAAAGAGCTACTTTGCCGAAGTTTAGCAAACTTACCTGAACCCTACCCAGATTTCTACCTGAAACTTGACATTTCAGTGCTTTACTTCAAGAGAATTATAGTTAATTATTTGTGTGTGCATACATGCATGCGTATATATATTTTAAAAAATGAAAAATAGAGCTGCTTTTTCTAAGACTAGTAGATGGGGAAAAAAAAAACCACCACAAACCAAAGAGACTCCTAAAGAATTTGATTCATTTTTACTGACACACTGTAGTTCATTTGTCCAGATGCTCCAGTACATAGCACCTCATGTACATTTAAGGTACCTATTGAAATTGGTTTAAAATTCACACTGTTACAAGACTGTGAAAAAAATCTGAGTTCACACATAATCAGAGTCCTTCTCTCTGAGCAGTCCATCTCCAATCTCAGAAAAGAAGCTGGCCTTCCAGATCTCCACATATTGTCCCGTTTGGTTGACAGGCAATGTGGGCAGAGGTGGGCATGGCCTGACCAAAGTAAACAATTGCTCAAAATATGCAGAAATATAGCCAAAAAAAAAAGGAAGTAGCAACAGTTAAGAAGTTTGATCAACATGTTTATGGACAGAATGGGATCTGTATGATGATACCAGATAATTGCAGAGGTAGGGCTGAAGGGAGAAATAGATTGGGCAATGATCAGGAAAAAGCAAGGATGTGGAAAGCAATGAGACAAAGGCAGAGTCAATTGATCATTATGTTCTACAATCAGGGTTAAAAACATGTCCAGAAAGCCTCACTCTTCTGCAGTTAAAAATAAGTTACTATGTTAATCATTTCATACCTGGACCAGGGTTGGTTCACATAAAGAGTACTAATGTGTTGATGTTTGATACCAGAAATTCCATAGATTCAGAAGTCTTCTTTTTGACATAAAAGTATGGTTTTTTAAGTTAGAAACTGTTCTAGATGTGAGATGTTTGTTTTCTCAGTTAATGAATCAAAGCAACTAAAGATGGTTTATTTCCTAATTGTTGCAATTAATACTTTGATATAAATACATGATGCAGCCATTCACTAGATGATCCTATTCAATTTCTTCCAGAGTAGCCACATCTTTTTCAGTTAAACCAATAATTGCTTTATACCCAGGTTGCCACTTACAAAGCAGGTATAATAACACCATCTATCTTCACAGAACTTTAATTAATAAATTAATTATTTTTTTATAGCATTCAGATGCTGCAGTAAGCATATCAAAACACAGAAGAACAAATCTGTGGTGAATACTAAAAAAAAAAAAATCATACTTTGAATAACTAGTCAAATATTTGAATAAGTAAACTTTCATCCAGAGTCAGACTGTACAAAAATAGGTAGGCTGAAGTAAAGAACTGTGATCATGATAAATGCATAAAAGGCCCAAAACACAAGTGCTGAAACAATTACAGTTTTAGCATTACAACATTTTGATTTCCTTTTTATAACTTCTTTTTAAAACCTCAAGGCTATTATTCTATATCTCAGTCTCTGTATGAAGAACAAATATGACCCACTATAGCAGAATAAATGTTTTGAAATCTTCCTTTTATATATGTTTACATCATATTCCTATGAGTTCAGAAGGACTGTTTCTTTGATTTTACTTGTTTAAAGTTTCATGTGAATATTCTATAAAGCACAAAAATTAGTCTGGTCTTCCTTTTCCAGCTTTCATTTAATCCATCACATTACTCATTTTGTATCTGTTTTAAAGGAGTGAAAATACGTAACCTGTAAAAGAAAATAGAGAGTTGAAAGGTAAAGTACTAATATCAAGCAAGGAACAGTCATTTAGGAATTGTAAAGTATTCCCTGTGCATTCCTAGGCATTACCTAGGAAGTGAGGTAATGCCTTGTGTTCCAGTCCATGCATGCATGTAGCACATTTAACAGCAAAGAAAAAGGGAGAGTGAGAGGTAGGCTTATTTACCTCTATGTCATAGCCCTGTGCTTAAACAAAAAAGATAATAAAGTGCACCATTAAGTATGTTTGAAGTGATGCAGTTGTAAGCCGAGCAATGCTCTTTCTAATAATATATCTGTATTCTTAAAATTATCATCTTCAGCCTACTCTTACTGGCATGCAACAGCTACAGCAACTCTGAAATTTTCATTAATGCAGGATTTAACAATCTTATTTGCTATAAATTCTACTGTTCTTTATTTTTGCTTGCATAATGCAACCTTCTTTGCATCCTGATACAATTTCTCACAAAGACAATGCAAATGACAGCAGTGTGAAAGCAAGCTTATACTTTTGGTTCACTAACCAATAGATTATTTGAATCTCAACCTAACTTAATCACATTCAGATTACACAGAGTAGACTTTCAAATATTTTGTCAGGACACATTATCTCCCATCCATTATACCTCCCAGAGTGCTCCTGTATGGCTGTCCCCTATCCTATGTTAACCACACCAAAGCAGAGGTTGTGCTCCCTCCAGAAACACACTCAGAACCAGGAGTTGGCCCAGGGCCCCTGAGCCTGTGCTGTGCCATCACCCCACCACCACTGACACTACTATCGTTACCACTTACTGTTCTTGATATTTCCCTACCACCTGACTTCACATACTGCTCAGTATTTTTTAGCACTCATCATCCAAATGCTTCTAAAACCCACCATCCAAGTGCTTCAAAATATATGTGCAATATACATATATATACCCCCACGCTACCCACAAAGGAGTAGCAGAGCTGTAGACAAGCAAAACTGAGACAGCCAAGACAGAGTGACTGAGCGGAAGGCTGGGATGCAGAGTAAGAATCCAGAACATTCTTTTTGAATACAGAAATCAGACACAGCCATAGGTAAATCCTTGGCCAGAACTGTCTGTGGTAAGAGCGTTCTTTCTCCTGTGCTTGCTAGAAATCTGTCCAGTATTGCTGAATAGGGTTGAAGCCTTCATTCTATGCCTGGTAATAAGGCTTAGGAATCTATCTCCAACTGTTTGACTAAAGTTTCAAATACTGTAGGTAGTCCTAAATCAATAGGCTTGTTATAAATCCAGATATTTGAAATAATATCAGCAGTGACTCGGAAGACTATCTGAGGTATAATTCAGTCAGACTGTACCACTGAATATTTTTCATGGAAATTTAATGTAATGTGTCCACTACTTGAGGTTGTCTAGTCTAAGCTCTAATGGAGCTTAGACTAGACAATAAAATATAATGTGATAAATTTGTCCAGAATAGCAGGTATACAGCTACCTTCTGGGGTTTAGAGGCACAAAGGGGTCGAGTGTGTGTATTTTTGTAAGACCTAACGCTTTAGACCAACCACGAAAACTCAGACCTGCAACTCAAGGAATCTCCATTTAAATTGAAACTGCTTACTAAGGGTTTAGATGTTTGGCTAAAACACCTATGGCAACTGGCAGTTTCTAGGGATATCACATCACAGTTTTGCAGGTGATACACATTTATTTGATTAGGACTTTAGCAAATGTATTCCAAAATAGAAAAAAATACTAATAATATTTGCCTTAATATTACAGTACTGCTTAAATGACAAATAAACTGTGTTTTTTTAATGGTGTATAACTGGTATATAGTGTTTCTTAAAACTTCCCCCACTTCAGGTATAGAGACCTTTTTCATTCTTTTAAAAATTTAGTTGGGAATAGGAGTGTTGGGAGATTTTAATTTGTTTGTTATGTTCAGAATAAGTGCAAGAGAGAGCAAAAAGAAACTTGTAGAGTTGTCTAATCATGTTTGGTACAAACATTTTCATAGAATTTCAGTACTCTCAGATTAAGCTAAATTCTCATGTAATTAACGAACATGACACGGTTTAACTTCTGAGAAGTCAGTAAGTATCATGGGTTAATTCTGAAATCTTAGTAGCTACATTTCTATAATTCAAGTGACCCTTGTTGTCCCTGCTACACTTCTCTGCTGGGAATGTTATCCCATAATCAATATGCAAAGCAACAAGAGTAGATGATATTAACTGGGGATCTCTTTCTGGGATCATAGACTCACTTGTGGAAAACTATTGTGGGAAAATCAAGGATATCAAGTACAAGAGGACAAGAAATAAGAATCTGATCAGATTCTGCATCCAAAGCAAGGATTTGTCTTGACCACCTTTCTAGCTGAGAACTCAGTTTCAGGATGTCAGCAACAGCAGTTTTGTAAGTCTACAGTAAAACAGGATGCTACAGCATGTTTTCTGTTCAGAAACAGTAAGTCTGTTTCAATTGGGTTTTAAATGTCTTCCCAGTCCTGACATAATCCTAGCTGCAGGCTTTGTTGAACCAACTGGTGTTTATTTTGAAACTGACATCTTAATTCCCATAATCTGACTGCTCGTTGTAGGTCATTATCTCACCAGCAATGTGCTGACCACTATACAAAAAGGTGGAAAGAGTAAAGAACCTTTAAATGATATGCTAAAAGTCATGCAGTTTTGTTTGAATTACTGTGAAAGTTGTATTCATGTTTCTGTTTTCAGCTCCACTCATCAGTTGTTTGTAACTATGCTAGAAAAGATTCTCTCCTGGCTGGAGCCCAGCAGATTGGTGCTCAGCTTGAGAGGAACAGTATTATTTAACTTTGAAAATATTTATTGATTCATGTTTTAATTAGCAGTAAAAAGCAATTTGTTTATTTTCAGAACACTTTCCCCCTCACATTTAAGGGCAAATTCTACTCGTTTTGTGTTTCACTTGCATAAAGGTGACATTTTCATAGATGCTTGCTTGGCACAAGGCAGAATCATGTACTTGGTATCCTGCCCTTGCTTTTTGAAAGATCCAGAATTGGCAGCTTTGGTTATGCGTAGGGGGTTTTTGCTCTCTCTATAATTTGCTACCCAGATCAAATATGGAAATTTTTAACCCATATTTTGTGGCTTTTTTGCATTTTTGCATTTGTAGGTGTTTTTCCTGTAATATGCTTTGTTCTGACATTTAAACACAGAACAGATATGTTTAAAATGCTTATGCCTAAAATACTATTCATCGTGTTTCTAAGTTTGTAGAGTGCATTCCAATGAATAGTTAACATTTTGGGTCCCAAAATAATCTTGACAAAGCACCATTTAATGTAGAAGCCAGGAAAAATGGTGGCAAGTAAATCCAGGTTTAAACGATACTGCATTATTATCCAAAATCATGCATTTCATCTATCCCAGCAGCATTCAGATGAGGAACTTTTAACAATGTCACTAATGTTACTGGTACTTGCAATGAATATAAAGTACTGATAGAAAGTATTAATTATTATCATTGCAGGCTTGAAAGTTGAAGCAGTGTTATTTTATATGACAAACACTTTGAACATCCAACACTGCTTCTGAAACATTAGAACTAGGCAAAATACTCACAAGAAAGGTATTCTTTGTTTTCAACAGAAAAAAAAATCTATTTTCTAATCTGCAATTGATTCAGAAGGAAATAATGACATTTTCAAAACAATGAAATTTCATTATTTGTTATTTAGTTATTTTCAGAAACTTGAGAAATATGTCCTTCTATACCCACATTTGGACTCATGAGTACATAAAAATCCTAATTAACTGTATGGAGAGTGGGAGCTAGCAATTTTTTTTTTGCATTAAAATCATTCTTACCAGACAAATATTTTTAACCATTCTTTATGCATTGGAAAACAGATGCCCAGACAAGTGAAGGCATATGCTTTGTATAGCATAAATACAGGTACTGTGATATTTTGTGCTGCGTTGTTGCAGTCCACAGCTATCTTGCTCCTGTGCTGATTGTTTCCAGTGTAGAAGAGATGGAAGAGAAGCTGATATGTATGCCCACTGTCCAAACCACAGCTGCTGTCTTAGCTCATTGGTGGCTGTTGAAGTGCCCGTGTTGGGACGTGGAATGCAGAGCTCCGTTTCACTGACCGGCTCCCCCGACAGGGTGGCAATCTCTAGCAGAGAAACACAGCAGCTAGCTAGGGGCAATAGGGTTTCTTCCTTTCTCCACTGCTATGAAAAAGAATATAGATGACAGCAAAGGCTCACTGGACAGCTGTTTACAGAGCAGATGTTAGGTCGGTGGAATGCCACACTCAGAGTGACTGCAAAGAAATTCCAGCAACTGTGGGTGCGTGTTTGAGAAATTGCTGTCCACAAGTGCCCTTTTACAAGAGGGGCTCATCTCACCAGCAACAATGTCAAAATGTCTGGTAAATCTTCTCAAACATCATTGCAACTTCTGCAAGAGAATACAGAACAAAAACCTAAGTGCTTGATGACAATCTTCAGAGGCCCTGTACTCATGAACAGGGGTCTAACTGTCAATAATAGCTTTTAGATCATGCAATTAGTTACAGATATTTAGTGCTTTGCTGAAAAAAGTTTTTGAGTTTGAATTCATTCATAGATATATTGCTCTCATTTTGACCCACTGGGTGAGAATCCCTGTGACATAAATCAGTGCACTCAAAATTCTTTAGATTCAATTTATATTCACTTTTCATAGACAGGAGGAAAAAAAAGAAAAAATACTGTTATTTTCCTTATCTGGAAGGACAATAACTCCTCTTAAAGCTTTCAATTGCTCATCTCTCCACTTCAACCTCAGATATTTCTAGCATTCTGCTGCTACCTTTGTCTAGCAGAGAGGTTCCAAAGCTGCCATTCAAAGTGTTTCTCTCCCCACAGATGGGAACAGATCTATTATCCATAGCATCATCAGTCTTTGTCAGCCAATCTGTCATCTATGAAGTCATAAATTACAGCATCCAAAAATTCTTTCTGTTCATATTTCTTCACTATTATTTAAAAAAATATTTTAAAAATATTTATTTCAATCAATATAAATAAAAATCTGCATTTAGAACTTCTTACAGTAAAATTCCTCTTATTCCACCATAAAACTCTAATGGTGGTGATGGAATGCCATAATCATGGAGATTAGAGCATGTCTGACTAGAAACAAATGCCATGGCTCACAGTTTACAGTTTCCTCTAAGTGAAAAGTTTAGATGAGAAAAAGGGTTATTTTGTATCCGAATGCTGTATGTTTTAGCCATGCTGTATAATTCCACACACTTGCACATCTAGTAAACACAAAAGGAACAAACAATTTTCACCTACAGGCCCATACAGGCTGTCTCCATTTGTGCCAAAGTTTCTATTCAGTTCTGCTGCCATTCCTGGAAAGGAGCTTCAGAATCACTTTGTCCATCACAATGCCACTACAGAGACAAACAATATATACGTGCACATTTACCAAGCCCTTGAAGCTGGCTCAGCAGCTTGCCTGCACTGCAGGCAGGGTGTTCTTGATATTCAGACATGTTCCTGAGCTGTTTGGGACATCTCTCTGTACTTCATCTCTCTATACTAACCAAGGTGATCTCTACTAATCCCTTCCTGTAAAATCCACCTCAAATCCTTCCAGTAGTTCTCTTCACCAGTTTCAGCATGAGCTTATCTCCAGTGACTGTGGATGACCACAGCTATATATAGTAGTAAAAGGATCCTACCAGTTTCTTGTGCATTAGCAGGTGCATGGCTTTTCTGGAAATACTTGATTAATCCAAGGTTGTTAAAGTAGAGGATTGTCTCTGCTTTTTTATCTATCCCTTGGCAATGAACATGAATCAATTAAATATAAGAAGTGCTTCTCTTCCTCAGATTTTTCCAGATAATGATTTGTCATACATGTTTCCTCACATTTCTCTAATTTCACTCCTTAGTATCTTGATGCTGTCCTGTGGAACACTTTGACTACGAATCTCTCTCTCGTGTCATTAAAAAATTTCCAAACATTTTTTTTTGGTCAGTGTTATTAATGAAAATGCTAAGTAGCATCAGATCCTGCTTAAATCCCAGGAGAAACGGGTAATCTGTTAGTTTAACAATTTGTTTTCAGTCCAAGTCATTCTTGTCTCTCCTTTAATAATTCTTCATCACTTTTATTCATTTTCCTCTTTTGTCTGTCCAGTTAGGTTAATGACTAGTTAAGATAACCTTAGATTGTTTATATAATATGCTACATTTCCACATGAAAATGAGTGTGATGATTACTCTGTTGAAATGCAGTGGCTTGAAGAAATTCTACACTGTCCTTATGTCTCACTAACCTTGTTTTCTCAAGTCCTAGAGGCCATTGTCTCTTTATTTTCTTTCCTCTACATTCTCTTTTTCCATTATCTTCTATATAATTCTCATTAGATCTCTCCCATTCTTCCAGAGTGTGAAATTCTGTCTTCTCAGTCTCTTTTTCCTGATTGCAGTCACATTTCTTTTCCATGGCAAACTCCAGACTCTGCCTCTTCTTTCTGAACACAGTAGCCTGGTTAAAAGCTTTTTTATATCACAGAGAAACAAATTATTCACCAAGTTTCTCCTCTGACATTGATGATACCTGAATTTTGTTCATGAAGTGATATATCTGAAGACTGCATGTGTTCAAAGTTCTTTAGGAGTGTGATTAGCTCCTAGTGGCACAAGTATTCTAGGACTATGATAACTTTATAAAAATTAGGTCATTTATAAAGAATCATAAATGTTATTAAAATTCTGAAAAAAAATATTTTCCCAGCTATTTCTGTAGTCTGTAAATCTGTGGCGTATTGGATATATACAATGAAGAAGGAAAAAATGCAAATNGTAGATAAATCTATAATATTCCTGAACTAGTTACTCCAAAGCAGTTAGCATCTATAATGCAGATTTCCATGAGGTGTCACACTGCTTTCAGACAACTAGGTAAGAGACTCCTATATAATTCACAGCTCTGAAAGATTATGTAGCCAAAGAAAGAAGAGATCAACTTTAACATGTCTGTTTCATTTTAATTTACCTATCTGTTGAATACAGTTGCATTATTAAAGACCCAGCCTCTGGGAAGATACTTTTAATAAGGGTAAATTAAATAAAGTTCAAATGAAATCTTTATCACTGAAATGCATGGTCATCAAGAAGACACTTCAGAAATCATGTCTCTTTTCTGCTGCCAGTTCATTGTAACAGTCAGTGATTTGGGCTGGTTTGTGCAACACAGCAGGTATCATTTTATCGTGTAATTCATTATTCTAGCTTAAATACAGCTCTGTTGATGATCTGGTCTATAGTTAACTTGGAGTAAACCACCAAGGTAGCCACTCACCTCCCTTTTGCTACTGTAAACATGACTGAAAACACCTGAACCTTCAGGGTGACATAGAAGAGCAAGGCATTGCCAGCAGTAACCCTTTATTTGGAGATATTTCACGCAACACTGCAACAGGAGGATTCTCCTGAACTTTGAGCCATTAAATGAGTTAACTCTAAACTTTTCTGAGACATAAAAATGAAGGTACTGGCTGCAACTGGAGTATTTCAAGTATATGATTTTGGTTATTTTGCATTTCTGTTACATGGTCAGTATATTTATTGTGTGGGTCTTTTTTTTTAAATAATCAGGAAATATCTGACCTACACTATTAAAGTTAAAATTTTTAATCAATGTAGAACCTTTGAATGAATATCTGTATTCACTCTCAAGGGATGAAAGGTGACTGAAAACATGGTGTAATGGTGTGGACCACTCTAGTGTAATTGTACAATACAAATGGAGAGTATGGAAATATTTTGAACTTGCTCTGAGTTACATTCTGAAAGCAGTGGCTTACAAATGCATATGAAAATGCTGCTTTGAAATAAGCAACATATAAACAATGTATAGCCTCTCTCAAAGGGAAAAAAAGTGTGGAAAAGAAAGAGCATGTAATATACCCACGTTACCAAAAAAAGCAGGATTTGTTTGTTACTAAATATAGGGCAATTCTTTGCAAAAGGTTTCAGATTGAAATTTATTTTTACCAATGCCAGTGATCGCTTTAGAATAAAAATTGGATGATAAAGCTAGAACAATAATGTGAAATTTAAAACAGGTGTTTTCTAAAATAATGTTCACTGAATCCTACTAACTTTGAACTCAGGAGAGTGCACATATCTACGAAAAGGAGAACATTTTTTTTTTTCACTGATCTTTGGGACTTTCCTCTTAATTTTGCAAATATTTTTCACCCTGCATTTTCTTTCCATTTACTTCTCTATTGAAAAATAAGACTTGAGTTTCCATCGTATTTATTTCCACTATCAAAGCTGAGCTTTACTTTTTCTACTACTTTTTCTAGTTTCCTGTCTAATGCATATCTGTTAAGGATTTCAGTTCTATTTTATACAGTTCATACTGACAAGACCTCTGTTTTGGGAGAACTGGGCCAAAAAGACATTCTTCTTGATATAGAAGGTATTCCAAAGATATTATTTCATCATGAATATAGCCATACACTAAATACAGAGTTTTACATATTCACAGAAGCTGATAGTCAAAATTGGTTTCTAATGAATTTATCATTATTTAAGTAAATGTATGTTCTGGACTTGCCCCTACATTTTGAATATCACAGATATTTTTAATATCTGATCCCTAACTATTTCCTCAAAGTTATCATCATTTTATTGGACTATTTATTATTATATTCACTGAAAGGCAGCTATTTTATAATAATTAGCACATCTTCCAACATAAAAGATGAAACTATCTCTTAAAAAAACAACAATGTTCTACTTGTTTTACATTGTAGTAGTCTTAAAAAGAACTATCTGCTTCTTCCAACTACATATTTGTAACATGATGAAAGAAAGAAAATAGTGTTTACTACCTTTTTTTTCTTTTTCTTGTTACATTTTTTCCCATGGTGGTGTGAATATTCATGCTATCTGACATCTATTATGCAGTCAAATAATTTCAGAGAAGCCAAAAATTATATTGGTCATCTCTCTTTCTTTCCTCTTTGTAATTAAGATCTCATTTTAAATCAAATCTTTCAATTTATAAAAGTAGTGATTTAGTTTTGATAGCAATATGGTGTCATTCAGAACACTTCTCAGCATTCCCACAGTGAATGCAGAAATTTATCTTGACTAAGTCCATAAATGCCCTCTGGTGACTATCTCAAAAAATGCAAGCAGTTCTTCCTTTGATATTACTTTTTCAATCACCAGCACGGTAGTTCAGCCAACTAATATTGAGATCATAACAGAAAATAAGCAAACAGAAATTTTAGAGATTAAACTTCTGTGCATAGAAGGCTTTCTTTAATTTCTGTTTGGCTTGTTAAGCCTGAAGTTTTTAGGGAAGAAATAGCAATACTGACCTGATGCAACTTTCGTTCCCATGGATTTAAAATGCTGTTCACAAGAAAGATATGATAGGAAACCTTGATTTATTTAGATAGCAATTTGAAAAATAGAGATGCAGCCAACAGATCAAAGAGAAAGCAAAGCTGAGAATTTAGAAATCAGAAAAATCGTCCATAAAATAAACATTGAAACA
>WBNO01002322.1:0-78383 GCA_013400575.1 Peucedramus taeniatus | reverse complement strand
ATATATATATATATATAGTTTTTCAGAGAAAATATAGGAATGATTAAATGATGTCTTCAAAAGTTCATGGGAAGTTTATGGAGGGACCATGTCTGTAAAGATACTTTAAGTTCTCTCTACTGTATCTTATCCTGGTTCCTGCCGTGCTTTCTGAACTGGTTTTGGATCAGGAGCTGTAATCTCTGAAGCTTTAAGCACTAAACCCTGAAAACCTCCAAGTTCGTGGTTCAGCCATGTGAGGTCTTTGCTATCACATGGATAACAGACATTCCCTTTTGCATTCCCTGAATAAAAAGTGAATCAACTAGAAGCATGTTTGTACTAAGCCACATCAGAATTGAGGCTATATTATAGGTCCTTTAAAACTAAATTGGTACAAAAAGGTCTGAACTTTTATTTGGTAGTCCAGATATAATTTGACAGCACTACTTTTATCACTATTAAATTTACAGTTTTATTTTATCTGAATGAATTGGAGTGTGGTTAATTTGTATGCAACTTTATATACCACTAAAATCTTCCATATGGAATTTAGATTAGATAAGGTTCCAGGAAATGAGAGTCTTAGATGTGAATGACTGTAAACATACTTTAAAGAGTTACTCTGTAAGGATTAAATAACGTTTAGAGTTAATTCTCCTGATTTTTTTCTGTTGCAGAACACAGCAAACAGTGTAATTCAAGTTCTAAATTTGGATGCATATCATTATGATAATTTGCTGACTCATAGTATTTCATGGGCTATGCTACTTAACATGGTAGTGCAATGGATGGTGATGTGCAAAAAAGTCAGCAAAACAAGAATCTCTGACTAATTGGAGCCTACATTTTTGATAGCAATTAATTGGTCTATGATGCCTTCTTAGCACATCATGTTACGTTTTCTTGCCTCGGGGATATCACAAGATGGCTGAATATGGATAAACTAGAAAGACTGGCAAGCTGAAGCTATCATCTAATTTTTCTGAACTTTCTATGGCTAAAATAATAAAATCAAACTCTCCCATGTCTTCTTGTTAAAGATTAAGAAAATAGTGAACTGTTTTCCCACTGTTCCTACCCACATTTGATATATATATGTACAGTGTGTGTGGAAACTTCCCCTCTGTGCCTCTCCTACAAGTCACTGACTTCTAGAGTACAACTTCTTCAGAGTAGTTAATGAACCCTGATGTTTTTTTTTTTTGTGTGTGTGTTTTTGTTTTTGTTTTTGTTTTTTTTAATAACTTAATTATATTCATTTTTTTTTTTTCCCCTCTCTCACCATTGCCAACAAGATTTTAGGATGTTTTTTCTCCCCTGGTAATCCCAGTCAGCTTTGAGAGGTTTTCAAAAGACCTCTGAGGACTTGTTCTGAATCTCCTGTCTTTTATGACCGGTTGGTCATTGGTACATCATTCCTTAGGAAAAAACCCTATCTAGAGGGTTCATTGTGCAGTTTATCAGAACATTAAAATAACTAATAATGTGCAAAAAACAGTGAAGGGGGATGTGGGAGAGGCTGGGATGGGCTAAGTACAAAACAAAGTGAATTTCACTGCCAGGACTGGTACATCTTTTGCAGATACTCTTAACTTGCTTTGAGGGGAAGGGATCATATAAAGTAGCCCACCTCTGGATTTACATTCTGGGTGCAGAGCTCATAAAAATCAATGGAAGTCTTTTCATCAGTCTCCTGATGAGTAATGCCTGCGTTCTTCTTGTAGGCGCTACTAGGTACATGCTGCTTATGTTTCTGTTGCTATTACATGGAGATTATGGGACAATCAGAGCTGAGATAAAAATTCTTAGCAGTAGTAGCAGCAGTCCTGTGCCAATATCCTGGTGCTGCCACTGGCAGGAGTGTGAGTGGTGGCTGTGTGAGGCTGCCGGGCTTCACCCAGCCCTCAACCCCTTCTCTGGCTGCTCTCCTGGTCTGCCATCAGCGACGGGATGGAAGGCACAGGTTGACTGAGGAATGGTGAAGTATAAAGGG
Source organism: Peucedramus taeniatus (assembly GCA_013400575.1). Classification (NCBI taxonomy): domain Eukaryota; kingdom Metazoa; phylum Chordata; class Aves; order Passeriformes; family Fringillidae; genus Peucedramus; species Peucedramus taeniatus. The sequence continues at coordinate 76,408 of WBNO01002322.1, read as the reverse complement.
AATTTAGGAGTCAAATGGGGGTGGGACCTCTCACATTTACCTTAATTTATGCACTGGTGTGATATGAATACCAAGCGTTTAAAAGGAATTAAATAGTTAAGTTCAAATTCTTTATGTGCCAAGCATATCTAGATGGTTCATAGCTGCAAGTAAGCAAAAGGTTTACTTACAAAATTGATTTATATGTTCATTTATGTTTTTGAATATTGAGAACAGGGAGGGAATTAGCAGTGTTGCATGAGCTACACTAGCACATTTTTCACCTTATATGGAGAATTGCCTGCCACTTATCAAGCAGGGTTAGATGTGCTGTTATTATCACATTCCTTAAAGTTGGAAGAAATCTTGTTTCTCTGACTAGAGATCCTACTCATAAGCTTATGATTTTGTTGTTTGAATACTGTTTTTCATCCAGGAATTGTTGGGATGGGCAGTGCTTCTTGAGAAAAATAGCAGCGTGCACATTTTCGCTGCTGTGTTGTGTAGTTCATTCCTCAGCTCGGGTGGAGAAACTTAGATGCTTGCAAGGGAAAATATGTTTCTCTTTGCAGTCATCTGGAGCTCCTCCTGGCTGGCTTCTCTGGTCTGAAGAACACAACAGGAGGGAAGGTTCTGGGAAATGAAGGGAAAGACCTGCAAATCGTGTTCATATGGTATTTAAGGGGGTTGACCTCAGTTTTGTCTTTTCTTTATCCCTCTTAAAGTTATAGTGGCTGGTGTTTGAAACATGGACTTGTTTGAAGGAATAGTGACTGACAGCTGTTGGCTGTGAAGTCATTGACCTGCTGGTGATTTGAGTGTGAGATGGAATAAGTGGAAATAGGAATTGGAGACAAATTGCTTGTTTAGTCATTGATATCCTGAAGCCTGACAAAAGACTGAATACTTGAAAGGTTAAGAAGGTGACAATTATCAAATTTCCTTCTAGGATAATGTGTCATTGATGGTTGTATTCACTGAAATATTTGCATTTGAAAAGTGGGAGATCAAGCCTGGCTTAGTGCAAGTTCTTCAAATTAAAGGACTGCTTTCTGTTTGAAATATTTCTGGGGTTATGGCATTCAGTAGGGCAGTAAGTCTCACCTACTGCTGCTTCTTGATTTTTTAGGTACCTAGACTATTATAAGTTTTTTAGTGTGCTCTGCCGCTCTTGTGACTTCAGTTTGTGTTGTGGTTGCAGAGATTTTTCTATGGTGCAGCCTGGGAAATAAAATACTTCAAAAGGTAGTGATTAGGTGCAGTGGTTAGAAAACCTGGCTTAAAATTGCTGTTGCTGATTTCACTTTCATGCAGATCCAGAAGAGTTAACTGGAAAATGATACTCAGGTTTTTCTTTCTCCATAAAGGCAGTGTTGGCTGTAGTTTTTTGAATAATAAGACGTAAGGAGGAATTCATGAGCCTAGTAACATTTGAAGCCAACAGAAACAAAAGGGTAGTTTATATGGCTAAATACTTTGAAAAACCAACATTTGAAACATTTAGTCAAATGGTTGCATTGAAGTATCTATGCAATTTTGAAAGAGTAGAGCAAAAGATATGGATTTTTATTTTGTGTTTTCCTGTTTGTGGTTTTACCATTCTTCCCCTTTTATGGCTCACCAGAATAGTACCAGATTACTTATCATGTATGGATATAAAAGAACTTAAACTACATATATTTATTTTTAGGACTCCACCCTTGGGCTTTGGATTTTGTGAACAGCTATTTCAGTAAATTTACATCTATATGTGGAAACTGGCAAATTGAATACTGTGCAAATCCACATTTTAAAAAAAGCAACTGCTATTATAGAAGTTAAATGATATCATAAGAAAGCCAAGTAAAAAAGATTGCATTTTGTTTGCTGCTAAAGGAATGACCAATGCTTCCTGCTGGCTTTTGCACCCTGCAGTTGGAGACTCTGGTGTGCAAATGGTTTAAATAATGCTGGGGTTTGTGTCTGGTTGGCGCTGTGTAATGCTAGGGCTGAGGTGACTTAAATATACAATGTGGGCCAATCTCAAAGCCCTTTCTCAGGCAGAACACCCATTGAAATCACATTTAAGTGTCCTCAGTGAAAGCTTTGCCAAACAAATCGTTATGGATTTGACCCCAAAGTTATTACTACTAAATTTCATATGTAAGCCTTTCATTATAGTGTTTTTTAAGAATGGAGTACTTGAATGAATCCTGGAATTCATTATAACTCCAAATTTTTAACAGGGTATGAACCTCTTAAATTACATTTTCATTACTAGAAGCAGTTTCTTCCTCTTTGTTTCTTTCTCCTTTTTTTTGTTGTTCAAAAATAAGTAGAAGAGATACTCTGTGGCTCAGAATTATTTTACCTCAGGCAAGCAACCTACCAAGGTGCCTAAATTAGGAGCTTAGTCTTCCAGCCACTCCATGTGCACCGTGAAGAGGGTTACATCCAGAGGGAATTTTGTTCAATGCCGTCTTTTGGATGTGACTCTGTTATGCCCAGGGATGGTGTAGGGTGCACTGATTTAGGAACCCAGAGGGATGTGGTTGGTTGGCAAAGGACCTCCATGATTTATGATGTGAGTTGTATGTAATTTGTTTCAAAATTCCTTTTTAGGAGTTAGCAGGTTAATTTTTTGTCTGTCTTTGCTCCATGGATGATGGGGATTGGCAATAGAGCTGTGTCCTGTAGTACAGAAGATCTCACGTTGTGATGGGACCTTTTTGAGGTCTTCAGTCTCTCTTGCTCTCTTGTGAGCTTTGTGTCTCTGGCCTTGGTCCCTTTCTGAAGGCTGCAGGTTCCATTCAGATCTCATGAAGTGTTTTGTGAGTCATTATGTGGACTGATGGATTATGTGACCAGATGTCTGCAGTGCCTGGCTGCTTGTAGCAGGACTGGCTGAACCAGGTAGTCCCTTCCTGGCCTCAGATCCCAAGAGAGGGATTTTCAGCACAGAATCTGATGTTTCATACTTTATATAGCTAAAACTGCAGTAATCCAGCCTTCCCCTGTTTAAAATACGGAAGGAACAACAACAGAAAGGGCAGGCCGTTAGGGTTTTAAAGCTGTTTTAATGTCTTTTCACTTCCAACTGCATTGCACAGTATTAGATATAAAATATGGTCAATAGAAGTAGTAGGAGCAACCTTAAGCACGCCTCCCATATTCCAACATCCTATTTTTACCTGTGTTTACTTCTGGCCAGCCTTCAGTCATTCAGACAAAAAATTTCCAGAGTGTTTTTACTGCTTCAGGCAGAAACCTCTTGGAAAGATTTTTAACAGAAGAACTCCAAGTGTTTTTAAAAGAATGCATTATGGAAATTTATAGATATTTGTCAACTTTATTTAGCCACTCATTCCTTCAAAGCATTGTTATACCTTCAGGGAGTAGAGTGGGGAGTCAGGGTGCTTTTTGTAGCCCGATGGAAATTAATACAGATCTACCAACCTGCCAGAGTTGGTGAAAATTGTTATCTGCACGTGCTCACAAGAGCAGCTTAGAGCTTTGCTTATACAATCACTGAGTACTCCCACTTTATAAAATGGGCTTCTGCCTCACCAGCCTCTATCTATGCCTGGGGTGATGATGATGATGGGTGGCACTGAACACCCAGCTGGGTGGGTCCGTGATTCCTGCTGCCTCTGCTTTGTTGGAGGAAAAGGTATCTGGGTATTTAATAGTCTTCCAAATTCATTAAAGCTTTATGCCAAGGCATACTTGAGGCAATAATTGAAAAATTACTACTTTTTTACTAGTCATCATTCATTCAGTTAATTCCCATAAAGCTGAGAGTAGAATTTATACTTTAGTCCTTATACTACTCTCAGGAGTGTTGGGGTTGAGAGGTGTGATGCCCAAAGTTTGGGAACAAGGTTCAAAAAAGAACTTTTGTCTTCTTCTTTTGTTTCTCCCAGGTTGCAGGAGCCTCTATAGGATTGTACTGATAATTCTTTGTTACTCTAAAGGAGCAAGTGTTGGAATCATGACTTCCATAGAGGGGATGGATCTCTCTGCTTCGTTTAAAAACAGCTAAGCATAAACATACTACTGGGGAACTTTATGAAGGTTGCAATAAACCAACAAAAACAAGAATCTAATGCGTGACATCTTCAAGCTGTTTAAGAAATCAGGATAACGCAGGTGGATGACTTGAGGGTGATGGCAAGACTAAGGTCATGTCTTAGTTAATCTGCAGGGTGGGATGAAGTTGCTGCTGATGTATCAGCATTGCTCCAGCCAGAGTCTAAAGGCTTCATAGAGTTTAGGTTACCTCCTCCCATTTTCTTGTTCTTTCACTTTTATAAGGACATTGAGAACTCTTGCTTCTCCCTGTCTCAAGCCCTTTTAAAATATTCATCTTGCTCAGCAGCCACAAAATACTCCTCCTAGTGAGAAGTGCTTTAGATCTTTGCCTTCTCAGTCACAATCCCCGAGAGGCACTAGGAGCTTTTCTGAAAGGGAAAATTTGTATTTGTGCACATAAGGTGGAAAGGAAGAGGAAAGCACTTGCCAGCCTCTAGAGTTGGCCAAGTTAGCAAGCCAAGAAGATCAGGATTGCAGCAAATAGGTGATTGTTTGCAGAGCATAAATGACTAGGTTGTTCTTAAAATCTTTCTGCTAATTTGTTGGGCTAACTCTGATAAAGAACAATATTTTACCACCCTTCAAACATGCATTCACATTTCACACCCGAAGGTGCATGTTGCCATGGATGTCCTTGCAGTATTTGTGATACACTATTCAGCATTTTCAGCCTCTTTATTAGGACAGTGTGTAAAGATTGTCCCTTAACACAATGACTGCCCATCTCAAATCATGCTCCCAACAATAATGTCACTAATTAAAACTTGCGTGAGTGGAAATGTTGTCATCTGCGTCAACTTCAGTCTGTTTTGAAGAAAAAGATAAGTGTTGTTAAAACCCTTTTGTGAACTAAAGCAATTAAGCAGTTCAGGACCCTGTGTTATAAAATCTTAGATAAGAGTTAATTAGTGTGACAAATTATAGGTTTGTCTGTCTGTCAGATGGAATTAATGGTGGGTGACCCTGGGACTTTGGGTGCTGAGGTGAGAAGGAAGAGCTCTAGTGTTTCCCTTTATGCTTGTCTTGATGTGCTGAATTTTTTCAAAACATTTAAAAAAAGAGACTGAATTTGGGTCTATATTTTAGATTAATACTTTGAAGCTGTTTCCCCCCACCATTTCTGTTGTTTTTAATCAATTATGAATGTTCTGATGTAAATGCAGAATTAAAATAGTAGGCTATTTTCTTATGCATGACGTAAGGTCCAAAAATTTATACCAGATGACTGTTCTGGAAGAGGGAAAATAAAATACTTGGGAAAATGTAAGAGTATTTTCTGAAGCATATCTTCCTGCATGTGATCTATAAAATGTAGATATCTAATTTTTAAATATGGTATCTACCACCAAATGTGAGTAATGAACTGTTGATAATGTTGGTAGCCCTACAGAAAATATGAGGCTTGCCTTTCTATATATGCAACTTTTTGCTGTTTTTTGTTAGCTTCATGGACAATTTCACAAAAATTCCCAGTTTTCATTCAGTTTTCAGTTCTTTTGAAAGAAAAGAACTATTTTGGGAGTGAGGCAGGCTGGTGGGAGGGATAGGGTTATTTTTGTTTGTTTGTTTGTAGGTTTTGTTATTTTTTACTTTGAGTTAGTTGGGGTTTTTTGGGCTTTTTTCTTTTTTGGCCCTGAACATTACCAGATATTGTGTGTCTTTCCTGGGGTGTCAGAGCCTGAGCTCTGACAGAATAATGCCACTGTTGCTTTAAGCCCATAGTGTTGCTTTATATAGATCTGGCCTGATTTATAGTGTTGCTTTAAATAACAATAAGAGAGTTCATCTCCCTTTCAGAAAAGGTTTATGACTGATCTCTGCCTGGCTAGGAATGTTTATTTTTCTTAAGTTACCTCATTGCAAAAATGTTTTGAAGTTGGGAGTCCCAAGTTGTTGATGGGGTTTATGCATCTATCGCTGGTGCTCTATGCAGCTCTAATCCCTTTAGCACTGGAAAGATGTGGTCTGTGATGGATCACACATAGATCAGGCTCAATTCTTGATTTCTCTGTCCTGTCCCTATTGGTCATCCTGTTTTCAAAACTGCATCATTGAAGTGATCTATGGATGTTGGCAAAACCATCAGAAGCCTCAGTAAGATTTAGTTACCTCTCCTAGTCCTTTGCAATAACACAGGCTTATTTTCTTTTCTCCATAGCTGCTGATGAAATAACTTTGAAATAAACAATTTGAGAAAAAAACATTTCCACCACCAGGGATAATGGCAGAAGGGGAGGGAATCGCAGTGGATTGCTTCTGGATGCTCTTAAAATGGCATGCATCAGCTTTCTTAAAAATGTAAACTTTAAATGTAAATCTTAAAATGCAACATCAGCTTTCTTGCTTGACTTTTGCTGGAGCCATGTATCGATTATGTATTAAGTTGACAGAGGCCAATTGAAAAATCCTTTCTAACCCTGTACCAGGAGTCTGTGGGGCTGTGTTGTATCCTGTGTGGTAGCTTGTGCTTTGAAAGTGAATAAATAATGCCAAGTATGGGAAGAAGCATGCACAGAAGAAGAGACGATATGAAGCATGTAATTTAGGACATGGAAGGGAAAGCTCTGCTCTTTCCTTTCTGCCTAGCCTGGTTTTCTGGTCTGCCCCATGTCTGCCTTCCTAGTGTCACTTTCTGGTGATCAGGAAAAGGATTGGACTGCTCCTAAAGCTGAGTCACCAACTTTACCTGCCACTTTATAGGAGACCTTCCTGAACAAAGGGAGACAGAGCAGCAGGAGGATTATTTGCTTGAAATCACCTGGGGCTTTTTTCGCTCAACCTATGGGAAGGAAATGGTGTCTACCTTAGTCACAGGGCAGTGGGCTAGGAGAAAGTCATGGTATGAGAATGATTTCTAGTCATGTGTAGAGACCAGGAGAGGATTTTCACGGAAAGAGAAAAGTTAGCCAGTCCTCGAGGCCGTACAGAACACCTGCAGACAGAATTGTGGCTCCAAGGGCAGATGAACCATGAGCTTTCCCAGACCACGGGCAGTGTGAGCTATGGTGCAGAGCTACAGTCAAGGAAGGCTTACGTGCTTTTCAGGGCTAAAAGTCTCATGGTGAGGCTGCAGACCAGCCTGTGGCTGCAGGAATTATAGTGTGATCTTAAGAAAGAGTGAGGAAACCTTTAAATAAAGTTTTCTCTTTGTCTGTCTTCCTAGGTGGGGACACTGAAACTACTGGCTGGCTGGGAGTATACCTGGTTTCAGCTGTGGTATGCACTTAATGCTCTGCACATTCCCGTTGAGTATCAGTGTCATTCCTACTTCCTTGCCCAAGCCATCTAATTCAAGGCTGCAGGTCTTTGGCAGAGCTTTGCAAAGGCATATTGAACCTCCAAGCTTGGTGTGTTTATTTTGTAAAATTACAATAATAATAATAAAAAAAAAGTAGATGACTCTGAAATTCAGGGCAAGAAAATACGAGACTTCCTAAATAATAAAGTAAAATTAAAATTATCTCAGAAGTTTAAGACTGAAAGCTTGGTGTTTTGTTGCTGTGTTGCGGGGTTTTGCTCCTCCTTTTGAAGTTGAATAAAGAGGAAAGCAGTATAATAAAGAACTAATTATTCTACAGTTCTCTCGGGTTGAGTGATCTGTGTTCAGTCACACCTTCTTCAGGTAACTCAAGTGCATTAAATCAATGATCATCTTTCTAATTAAATTGCTGAGTAGAGAGAGGATTTAGAGGATGATCATTAGTTTTGTGTAGAATCAGTGTATTAAGGAAAAGTAGTGTTAACAAGACCTGCCTTTTTCTCATATGATCAGTCAAAGGTTAGGAAAAAAGTCAGAACTTTTGTTCGTATGTTGCCTCTGGAGTGCAAATCGTCAACAAAAATAAGGAAAAAAAGTAAAGTGCTTTCAGAAATACATTTTGAAAATAGCAAGAAAGGTGGGGAAATAAATGTTTTGGATCATCCCAGACATACATATCTGCTTGGCTCTGTTCTGCATCTGACAGAGCAGTTAGGGTAGGTCCTGAAACTTGGCTTGGGAATGGGACATTTCCTGAAGCGAACACCCAGGCACAGGGAAGTGAAGTCCAGCTTTCCTTATGCAGACAGCCTCTGCCTTCTGGGCAGAGCTGTATGCTGTGGCACTGCCCTGCCTTTGTGGGCAGGGTGGAACGGATGTGCTCAGTCAATGGTCCCTTCCCAAGGACCAGAGGATTTGCTGCCCCTGAGCAGAGCTGAAGCTCAGTGTGTCACTGGGCAGCCTGGGCTGAATGTGTGAATTTACTCTGTTGAGTCTGGTATGACACATGGTGTATTTAGAATTGTTCAATGGGGCTGAAAAAGTTGCAGGATTTTTGGCGTGTTTGTTTGTTTTCTGTAAGCAGGAGCAGCTTTCCAGCAGGATCTGCAGACTATCCCCAAATTTCTGTAGGGGAAAGGGGAGGGATGGCTACCCAAGAAAACCACGGGGAGCAAACTGATGGATTGCTGCAGAAAGCTGCAACAGCTGCCACAAGCTATTCACCGGTGGTTGGTTGAACGTAGATGTCAGAGATGAAGTTAAAAATATCTCTCTCTGGTGATTGACTCTGGTAGAGCTGTTTGCAGTGCATTTTGTAGGAGGGTGCTGTGCTGTACTTGGTTTATCTACCAGTGGCTAACCCTGCAGGGAACCACATGAATAATAAGCGTCACTTCTCAGCTCCCTTCTTGCCAGACCTGTTGAAGTTTGGTAGCAGCTCACACCTCCCTTTTGACACACATGTGCTGCAGCTCAAGGGGGTGGAGGTGTCTGTAGAGTTGTCTTACTGAATTGCTCAGCATCTCGTCATTGTACACTGGCTTTTACCAGGGGCTATAGTTTTTAATGACGATGCCTGGCAACCCAGCAAAAAACCCCAAAAAACCCATCAGTCAGTGTTTGCTCCCTGCTTGTGCAGACAGTACCTGCCCTGAGTTTGTACAGCCCTTCCCAGATCAGAGTTGAGGAACTACATCTGCGACATAAGTGTTGCTATTGTGTGTATAATGTAATTCACTCTTTGTTTACAGTAGAGCTGGAAGGGCCCATTGTAGCTTTGTACTAAGGACTTTGCTTCAGTGCCATGCCTGCTAGCCATTTGCTAGTGTTTATTTTTATGTACCCTCCTATTCAGCAGGAAAATGAAAATGTGAGTACAAGATGAATGACAAACCAAGGTTGTTACCATAGCACATACTGCCTAATCTATGCTGTTAAGACTTTCGCAGCTATGCCTACCTGTCTGACCTTAACTAAATGACAGAGCCTAGGGTGTTGTATGTGCCATGCTTAGTGTATGGGATTTTTGTCCTTGTTTGTTGGCAGAAGGCAAAAATCTCAGTCTGGGATGTGTGAGGTTTATGTGACTATCACTTTAGTACGGCAGTTCTTTTTTATACGGCTTTATCTTTTTTTTGACACATGAAAGATTTTTTTTTCTAGATTGAATCCTTCAGAAGTGCTTTGCTCTTGGTAGAATATTTAATGGGAATGGTTGGTATTAAAGACATTTTGGGGAAAGGAAAAAGAGAGGAGTGTTATAAGATCACTAATACGAGATGCCCATTTCCTCTTAGCCTACTAGAAAAAGATAACTGAATGTGTAAAGGTCTGTATGTATGGAGCAATATTCTACCCTATATATTTTTCTTATGTTAAGCCTTATTATTCAAGATTGTGCAGATCCAGAGAGATGGGTATTGCAGATTTGGCAGAGCATTGCTGGGAAGTTTGTATTCACCATGGCAAAATTCCTTCAATATTTGATGGACTGCTTGCAGGGGAGCATTGGGGCCTCCCTAAGAGGTAGCTTACTGGGGGTGCTGGAAGCACTTAAAAAAACTTGGCCCTCAACCCTGGCCAGAAAGTTTTCTTCAAACAGGGCAGGGCATCATCCTTAATAAGCGTTCAAGACCTGACTGGTAGGGAGGGACTAGTGATACTTTGCCATAAATCAGTTCTTTTGTATCAAAAGTAGTATAAATGTTGCGTTCTTGTTTCTGTCTGTTCCAACGCAGAAAGAAATGTTTTAGCAGTACATTTACAAATCTGTGACGATTGAGTACTGTGAGATCACCCTGGCTGTATTAGCTAACAGCTAGTTGCATTCCCCTGTAGGCATGGGCCAGCAAAAGTCCAGGAGGGTCAAATTTGCCTGTGAGGGCAGAGTATAACACTGCATTGTTGAAACTGCATGTAAATCCGGACACAGATCTTATATTTAGTTCTGTACTAGGTGTCACTCCATGTCTATCAAACCATTAGTAAGGAAGCCAGGTCTGTGAAGAGCTGGAAATGTGCTTCCAGCCAGAAAGGAAAATGCTTGAGCAGCACTCTTCAGTGAGCTGGAACATGGGAAGAAAAAGGACATTTTCAGTTCAGGGGTCTTGCAGATGAGAGCAAGCTATTGCCCCAGGTTTTGAGTCTTAGTTGCTGGTGCTCAGGAACTGAACCCCATGGTGAAGGAAGCCCTGTGTGGCTTTGAGGAGTGGAGCCATGCTGTGCCATTGTGTAGGCAAAGGAAGTATGACAAAAAATAAAGGTCGGGCACTGTAGCAGTGCTATGAACTTTGGGAAAGATAATATCTATGACACATGGATCATGGCAGTGTTATCTGAATGCTATAATCATGGTACTTGCAGCCTTATCTTGCAGCTCTTGGCTCTGTGTCTCTTACAGCCATGTTTAGGAGGGCTTTGGTGGTCTGAGCTCTAAATGTTCTGTGTAGATTGATACACCTTTCCCCCCTAGAAAAGCAGGTCTGTGTATGCAGTTCTTTTTTATACGTTTTTTTGTGTAACAACTAAGAATTTAGTTTCATTTTATTAGTTACATTTTATTTCTCAAATTTCCTCTTGGGTGTAACTTGCAGCCTAATTGCTTTTTCTTTGCTGGCCCACTGTTAATTCGTCCATTTTGTGTGATGGTTTTGCAGCTTGTATTATTTGCTCTTTTGTTTGCATTTTTTTTTTTTAATGGAACAGCCTTTATTTTCAGTGAAGTCAGTTTAGGACTTTGCTCTAATTCCACTGCCTTTGGAAGCATGAGTATGATAAAATTCTTGTGTTAGTTTTAATTATGTTTTATGTCAGCTTAACCATCGTAGATATCAGGATATTTTTATGACAAAGTGCTTTGTGCTGTGAAGAAGCTGTTTAAAATCAGCTGTGCCAATTTGAACATCAGAGAAAATATTATAATACAGTCTGACACTTTGCAGAATGAAAATGACAGACTTTGTAGAGCATGAAGTTCTCCTTGCCAGCTTTTGGGAGCTCATGTAGTCCCTCTGTTTGTTCAATGCACATACACTGAGGTTCGTTGGTGTCTGTCATAACATTTTCAGGTGATGTGGGCAAAGGAGCAGCTGACTGCTCCACATCAGTCTCCTCAAAAGCAGTGGCTGGCTTGGTTGGTGCAAGAGAACTTCCATGGGAGATCTTTGTACCTGATGTGCAGATATTTTGTAGAGGTCCTGGCTGGGATTTGATAGAAGCTTTAAATATGAACACATGGAAACAGGCAATCCTATTGTGGTACAGGCATAGTTTGTGGTTAGGGCCACCACTGTAGAAAAGGGACTGTGATGGTGCTGGCCTGTTTCAAGCCACCTGTCCTGGTTGAGGGTTTCCTAGATGGAAACCTGGACAGCCTAACGACAGCTCTTCTTGAAGCACATGATTGTAGTGTGTTGTTTCACTGGTTTCTATTTTCCATTTGTGCATAGAAAGAAGTTTTTTGTTTGCATCAGTCAATGCAGAATGTATAAGTGAGGTATGAATTGAGTGATGTTTCTAGATTTTTTTTTTGCATGAGAGCTGTTGGCTTGTTCATAGGAGAGGTTAATGATGTGGTTGGCAGTGGTTCAGAACAAACCTTATTTCTATTTTCTGTGTCTAGGGATACAAGTGTTAACAAAACAATTTTTGTTTTTCAGATCGCCAGCGCTACGAAAATAGGGACTTCCAGCAAGAAGTTCTTCAGCTTGTGAAACCACAAGGACACCTCAGCCCCTTTCTGTGCTTTCACTCATGATGCAGAGGGAAAGAAGACATTTAGAGAATAAATAAGTTATACAAGGTTTGTTTATTTTTATTTTGTTGGTTTGTTTATTTCTGAGTGGGTAAATTGCATTATGAAACATTATAGGTCAAGAGCCAGATAGAACTAGGTTAAAATTTGTTTTAGTTCCTGGGTCTTAATGTTTCGTATTGCTTGGTTTTTGAGGCTTTAGAATCAACCAATAGAGAACATCAGCACAGGGAGAAATGTAGGCTATGTGAATTGTTTCTTTCAAGACATTAATCCAAATATTAATGTTCATGACTTCAAAATAGGTTGTATTTACAAAACTTCAGTCCAGACAAGCTTCCAAATCTGTAAACATCAGAGATACAGCTTTCTATACTTAGCAGCGAAAGGGAGGGGTTTAGGCTTTTTTCTGCTTAGCTCACAAGAGGGTTATGATGTGGTAAATTTATCAAAGGAGAGGGAATGGATGAACAGTTTCTGATGTAGAGTGCATTGTTCCAGAATTAGACAGAAAATTATCAGCAAAGAGGGCCCTACTCCTGATGTCTCACCTAAAGGAGAGAATGGCATTGCAGTTTATTCCAGAGATCATCAGATGTCTGTCTGCTGTAGTTAGAAACGTTGTGAATGGCACAAGAGGTGCTTTGGCTGAGGGTTTGAAAGATCTGGTGCAACTTAGCTTATGATAGGGCAAGTTTCCTCCATCCTGTTTGGTTATGTCACCTGTGATAATTGTTTAGAGTTGTTTTAGAGATTTTAAAATACTTAATCATGATGCTTTGTAAACAGGGGATGAGAGTGTTTATTCAACTTTTCATTATTTTTAATTGTTTCAGCATTGTTTGCTGTTACTAACAGAAGAAACTTGACATTGTTGTCAATACTATGCTATCTACTATACCATGTATGCTACTAGTTATCGCAAAATCCAGACTTTGTTCAAACTTTGTAGCAGGAATCCACTGCACAACCATGACAAAGCCACCTTTTAGGAAGTTTAGGCCTATGGGCAGTTTGCACATCACAGGGAAGGAAAATGGTTAGCCATCAACACATCCTGTTCCCTCTCATTCCCCAGGAGGTTGTCCGCTGTGATCACATCCACAGGCAAGGGATGCAGTTCCAGAGGGATTTGGTCTCATTCCATGCTAGGACAGAATTGGTTTTCTTTCCTGACAAAATACTTCGGGGCAAAATTGTGCTGAATAAACAAGGGGAATCTGTTGCAGAGTTACAGGGTTTTTCCCTCCTTAATGGACACATACCAGGCAGGTGATTATTAGACCTGATTGTTATGTATTATTCAAACACTTAAAAATTAATACCTGTGTGCTCAGTTTACTTTGTAACCCACTCATCTCTTTTAAATCAGTACATAATGGAGCATTGCTACATTTTGTAACAACTTACAGAGTTTTGCCATATGCAAGGGATTTAGGGCACTGCTGCTACAGAAGTAAATATACACAAACTCTGCATATGCTGTTGTTTGGTTAGCAGAGTATTTGGCTCATTCTTCTCTAAAACAGGCTATTTTTATTACTAGCTTATACATTCAGGATATATTATAAAATGAAAATGGATTTGGAGGTGTGGTCAGTGTTCTGCCAAACATGATTACAATAGGTCTAGAAGGTCTTCTGAATTCTGGAGTTTCCCTCCTCAAAAAGGTAAAGTAGTACAAAGAAGCAACTCAAAAATAGTCAACTTCTAACTGATTTTGATAAAAGAACAGCTGTGAAACTGTGCCATTGATTGATACAATTAGACTTACTATTCCAGTGTGTTGTTCCATACTTTATTGCCATAGGTTAAAAGTGTCACTGAGATTTTATGCACTGCAGCACTTATAAAAGTCCAAATTTACTGTATTAGTCAATCTGTTGGGTGCTTGTGGGGGGAACTTTGGGGTGTTTTTTGTTTGTTTGATTGGTTTTGTTTGACCTGTGTTGATAAAAGGAAGTATTGAACCTTATTCTAAAATTTAATGACACTATTGCCTCTTGGGGCATCAGTTGCCACAACCATTGGTGGTTTTTGCCATGTTTCAGTGTTTTGGGAAGGATGCACTGTTTATTCCCTTGCAAGTTCTTAAGCTTTTTAGCAGTCAGTATGTTTTGTTTCATTTTGTTTCATTGTGCTCACATGCAGTTTTCAAAAAAGCAGTGGAAACCCAGGGGGAGCTTGTCAGGGGCAGAAGGTGAATTTGTGAACCACGTGAAGGCATGAAGGAGAAAATTATGGCATACAGATTCCTAATGATAAACATACCGAAAGCATCCTAAAATTATAAAGCAGTGTGGTGCATTAAAGCTCTAATTTGCATTTTGGCTAAGGCATAGCTGCATTTTTGGACTATCCCTTTAATTTGGTTCTTTTAATTACCTGCTGATGAGTTCCTGTGGTGGAAGCAGCAGGAGCTGTGCCTGCAGCAGTTTCCTGGCATAGTGGTTTGTATCAGACAGAGCAATGGGATTCCTAAGGTTCCTTTGAAATCTGGGGTCTCCTGCTGTAAACCAGCAGACTGACATGAACAGCAATCTAATTAAAAAGACCAAGATATTGAATAAAGCTCACAAATGCCATCTGTTCAGCTTTTCAACCTGAAATTACTCTATGAATTGCAGTAACAAGTTTGATTGTTCCTGCATTTTTGTAGCTGAATTTTGTTACAACAGCCACCCTTACAGGCAGACTTGTGCAGGCTCTGTTGGTGTCAGTAACTGCTTGGACCTCTTGAAGTATTCCATTAAAGTATGTTTGGGTGATAGTGCTGGATTAAAACTTAAATCTCATGAGGAAGGCATTGATACCCTGCAAAGGTCTTGCACTGATTTACTAGCCTAGAGAATGCCTGGAAAGGGGTAGTGCCCCATCTGTGGACTTTTGCAACAAATTGTTCCCAGGTTAATGTAATTAAAGCAAGGTCTGGTTATTTACCTCCTTTGCAAGTGAAAGTGTTTCACATGTGGTTGATCGAAGGAGAAAATACCAAACAATTTTGTAGCCTGAGGAGGGAAAAAACTTCACCAAGTTTGTGATGGAATTGGGAAGCAAATCAAATTAGTGTTTTTACAAAAACTATGGAATGGAGTAATTAAAAAAATTCTTTCAGTAATTTATAATGTTGGTACCAACAGTGTACAGTCAGCCTTCACACAAAAATGAAATAGGGAAATTGGAGAAAGAAACTTTGTGGCTATTTGGGCAAGCCCCTGTGCCTGTTGATGTGTAGTATGCAAGAGGAACTGTTCAAAACAGTCTGAGGAAGCAGAAGAAAACTTTTGTGTACTGATGGAAGTCTTGTGGCCTGGTGTTAAGCTCCGTATCCAGGAAACAATTTCTTATTGACAGACAACGGTGGATAAACTCAGTAATTTACTAAGAAACCGATTTCCTAAGAAAATCAATCTAGTATATGCATTTTTTGCAGTATTATAAGAAATATATAAGGCCCTAAAATCTTCAGTGTAAGGTAATATTACTGTCTCCAAAGCTAGCTATCTGTAGTTACTGCCTACCCTTACTTCCTAGTTGTACATGGCTTTCCCTGTTTCCCTGGTGTTCTCTGTCACAACCATGCCCGTGCACATCCACAGCTGGTCAACACCATCAGCAAGGATCACCAGCCTTCCTAAAGATGACACTAAGAAGTTAGGCATGCCTGACAAAGTTTAAGGATGCTAACCTCCATCCACAGGGCAGCTCTCCCTGTTACGTGTGTTCAGTTTGACACCTCTGTGAGCTGGCACTGCTGACAGAGTGCTGGGATGAAAGGATCAAAATGTCACCTTTTCCCTGTGGAGCTGTTGGGACTGTGGTCCATGGACCATGGTACCATGGGAGGGGGAACACTGCTTCCCAGGGGATCACACAGGGTGCTGACCTGTGACCCCAGCGGCATAATTAGCAGTGTGTCTGCTCTCACTCTGCAGCAGCAAGATGTAGCTCATCCATCATTCTGAGAGCCCATCCTCTCCTGCTGTAACATGAGGTGACAGCAGCAAGGTGTGTGTTGGTAGTGCAGCTGATATACAGAGAGCATTACCCCAGGTTTTTCCTGGTCTGTATGGCCAGGCCTTCAGTAGAAACAGTGGTGCTCTGTGTGTGAGCACAGGAACAGAAGGAGTATTTGTGTTTATATTACTCTGAGAGGCATTTTACTGAGGTCACTGTTAGTCTGGATAGATGCTTGTTCTCCCACCTGAGCCTTAGCTCTGTCATCAACAGTCTGTGGACATCCTTGCTCGGTGTTCTCATGGCTGCTGTTCTTTGTCTGCTCAGAGATGTACATCCCTGATTGAGGATGGACTCTCATTTGTGCTCCACCATTCCTGCGTCCTGGGAAATCTTACAACATGATCTGCTGGTGTATTGTCTTCTACCCTGATATATCAGAGATGTCTCTTTTTTTCCCTTAAAATGATGAACATCTAATATTCCCTACAATCACCAGCTGAATTTGCATATAGAGTAGTCTCTTGAAAACCATGTTATACTTTCATATTGGAGAAAGGCATTTTAAAATCATTGACTGTGTAATACAGGATGATATTAAATAGGATAGCAAAATAATCTTGGAAATTGGAGATCCAGAAAAGAAAATCATGAGTAGTGGCTATTGAGAATCTTCACTTCTGAGTCAGTATTTCTTCTTAGTATGCTTGTGCCTTGCAAAACTTAGATGTCTTATAGGAGCATTATGGACAGTATTAAAAAGAAATTTATAGGGGACTTCATCGCTCTAAAGGATAACATTTAAGAAAACATTGCCTCTTTGTATTTGCTGTTGCAAGCAAGCTTGGTGCTTAAGCCAGTGGAAATGTTGCATGCATTTATGTGAACTGAAATTTTAATTACTGTTCTGTCTGCCTGTTCTTGGTGTGGAAAAAATAATTATTGATTGAACTAAATAGAACAGGTGTGCCAAATTTGAACCTTTTAGAAATCTATTTTAAAATACTTCTTATTTTTCAGAAAGGAAAATATGAAGCCTAATAATTCATTAGTACTGGAGTTCACTGCAATTCCCTGTAGTGATGCTGCTCTGGTAGATATTCCTACAGTGTTGCAGAAATTGGTTTCCAGGTGGCTGGGCCAGTAGATGTTGCCTCAACTTATGCATTGAGGCCTTGTGTGAAAGCTCTGCTGTTCATACACGGATACAGCTGCTGTTTAGGTTGCCCAGAGCAGGTAGTTTGTCTATAAATAACAGTTGTCACTGGAGTCTGGTATCTCATAAAAGATATTTGGCCTTTAGGTATGTTTCTCCCGTTGGACTTATTGAGCCATTTGATTTCCAGAAGTGCTGCTCCTTTGAAGTCTCCACAGCATATCTTAAGAGGTGACAATATAGTTGCAAAACACCCTTTGACTTGGGACCAGAGCCAAATGGCGCCACCCACTCTCCGGCAAGATCCCTTGCACACTGATCACTGATCATGAGGAACATGCCTCAAACCTTAAAAAAAACCAACCAACAAAACAAAAAGCCACCAAGGCCACCCCAGTTTTAGGAAGTGCAGTGCTCTTGCCTGAGTCACTACAAGACTGAGTTTTAATGCTGTGGATCTTTTCCTGCACTATTGAAAGAGCGCAAGAGCTGCTGCATTGTGTTTTGCTGGGCATGAAACAGTGGGAAGGGCAATGTCCAAAGCTTTGTCACAGCGAGTGATAAATCAACTCCCCAGGCCCTGAACCTTCAGCTTGTTGGCATAGCAGGGGGAGGGGCAGAAATTTCATGGTCGAAGACAACAGAAGTACTGATTAAAGCAATCTTATTTATTGTTTTAGTTTTCTGTCTCCAAGCCTTTTTGGTTTTCTTAGTTGGCACAATGAATGCCTGATGAAATTCTGTTGATGTTAGCAGGAAGTTTGACATCAGCTTTAATGGGACCAAGATTTCACCCACAGTGTTTTAAGGTAGTTTGAGTGTTAATGCAGCATTTGTGTATTTTACAATTCCTTGATTTGTAGGCAATGGTGTAAGCATTAGGTATCTTCTATTACCTTAAGAAAATAATATTTATTTTTCAGTGGGAAATTTCATGTAATTACAGCAAATTTTGTACTGATTTTTCTCAAAAATCCTAACTTCCTTTTTTTTTTTTTTTAAATGGTGTACAGGAAAGGACGTTTTTACTGGCAGACTAACTAAAGAGAAAAATTAAGAGTATCTTGACTTAAGTTATACAGTCATAAAACAGGTATTATTTATGAATAATGAAAACTTTGGAGGAAAACATCTATCTGAATAAAAAAGGTGTTATGGAATAATATGGATGTTCTCCTGATTGCAGTCTTGAAACAGCTCTGCTAATTCCTTTAGTGGATAAGAAAAAGAATTACAAGAAATAATTACATTTAAAGTCAGTGTAATTTGCTTGTGTAGACCCCTGTGTATTCAAATTAGTATAGAATAGTTCTGGTCTATTTTCCATAGAAAATAATAGTCTATGGATGCCTCATAGATTCTTAGCCTATGACACCAATGTCAGATTTTTTTAATATACTGTATAGAGATCTGCGTATGTGACTTTCGTATATATTATTTTTCATTAAAAGGCTGTATCATTAAGGGTGGGTGGGAAGAGTAGAATACTGAATAATAATGAAATAGTATGCTGAGATATTTCTTCATTTTCTGGCTTTTTTAACTGGTAAAATTTACTTGGATGGAAAGCAGTTTTCTATACTGTGCATTCAGTTAAGCCCTCATGAGGTATGTCCTAACATTCCATAATAAAATTCATGTTAAAATGTTATTGAGTTCATCTGGTTTCCAGGATGTGGTCTTCTGTTGCACATTGGAAAACCTGACTGAAACACAATTATTTCTTTGCATCTGTTGATATCTTGCTGTAACCTGAATTAATAAGTGCTGTTGAGGACAGGAACTGAATTTTTACTCTATCCATTACCTGACACAGTTGGAGCTTGTGGGAAGGGAACAGATGCTTTTGAGCCTTAGCAGAATAACACATGCTAACAGGATGTTATGTGAATTGTACTAGGGTTAGTTCATAGAATCACAGAATGATGGAAATGTTTGGGTTGAAAGAGACCTTTAGAGATCATCCTTAAAACTCTACCCCTCTGCAATGAGCAGGGACATCCTCAGCTAGATCAAGCTGCTCAGAGCTCTGTCCAAGCCTGGCCTTGAATGTTGCCAGGGATGGGGCATCTACCACCTCTCTGGGCAATCCAGTGTTTTACCACCCTCATCATAGGAAATTTCTTCCTTATATCTAGTCTGAATCTGTCCTTTGGGTTAAAACAAATAGCCCTTGTCCTATCAGTGGGAGGACCTGCTGAAGTCTGTTTTCATTTTTCTTATAAGCCTCCTATGATGAGAGAGGAAGAAGAGAAAACTTTGGCATGAGGCTCACTGCAACTTTGCCTCCATATGACCTTCTTTTCCCCAGCCATTACATGAGCCTTCACCACATATTAATCTTCAGTTTTCTTGTTTTCACAGCCATTGGAGGTCTCCCCCATCTGTCCATACCCACTGTAGATGAACCATGGCAAGACTGAGCAGCTAGTACCCAATAAACCATATTTCCAGGTCACAAATAACCACCTATTCCATACCTTGTTCCCTCGCTCATCCTTTTCTCCTCTTGGGACCCAGAAGCCTGCGAAGAGGGAAGCCTTTTTGGTGCTTGTTCATTCCTTGCGTCAGCAGCATCTGGGTTGTTTCAGGAGCTCAGCAGATTGCTTTGCTAGAGCTTAGGAAATGATTGTAAGATGTCTGTGTTGGTTTATTTCCTGTGTGTCATTTCCTGTGATATTTCTACAGAATAGCCTTTCTGTTGCACAGACATAAATCACCTGTGCCATAATGATTCCACAGAAAATGGAGCACTGTGTTACCCATGCAGTGAGGCTGTAGTGCTGTCTACTAATGCTATTAAATATACTTTATATAGTGGTAGATTTCTGGAAAATCAAGAGTGAGTTCCTGTGGGAGTAAAAAAATAATGAATGTATGGACATTTGTGTCTTATTTTGTGATAACTCTATATGTATTTCTGTCTTTTGAAATGCTTTTGGAGCAAGTTAAATTTTTAGCTAATGTACATATTCTCTAGCTTTATATGCTGTCATTTCTAGTGAGGACCTTTGTCCTCACTAGAATATTTTTCATTTCTTCTTAATATAATGTGAAATTAGATCAAAGTATTAGCAAATAACATAGGATTGGCTGTATACCCAGTATCTCAGACTCAGTATTTATCCAGACTATATATAGCTGATTGATTAAAGTAGTTTCAGGTTTTGTGCAAGTCAAGAAGCTATTTATGTGTGTTGGAATAAAAGCCATAGAGTTGAACAAAGTTTTGATTATTCCCAGAAGTTGGAAATAAAAAGGTATTTGATTTCCAAGACTCTAGTACCATCAGTAAAAAAGATACGTAGTAAAATCGAGGAGATGAAGAGTGGGTTTGCTAAGTTCCTTGGACTTCATGGGGAAAAACAGAGCGAATGACAATATTTTTGAAATTAATATATTGTGAGGCCAGAAGTGATCACTGTGGTCATCTAGTTTGATTTCCTGAATAACACAGATTGTGTGACCAAATTTTTTTCTTTCTAAAGAAACATTAGTTCCTGTATATTTGTTAAAAAAACCTTCAGTCCTTGATAGACTACTTCATGACTGCTGTATTTCTGCAATTCCCCCCAAACCTGGTTTCTGCTGCTGTTGGTCAGTGCTGGAGGCTGGTTCTCCTAACTGGGCCAGTGAGCCTGGCCCACTGTGTCCCCTTCCAAGTTTACAAGCAGAATGTGATGAAATAAGTAATATATGGTACTTTACCAGCTTCTGCTTTTCTGCATGTGCTTTGACAGACAGTTCACCCCATGAAATCCTCTCCTGCTGAAATAATTATGCAGCCTATAAGATGCAGCAATAGTGCTTAGGGAAGCCCTGTCCCCACCTTGGCCATCATTCTGCCTGAAGAAGCTCTCTTGTCCATGCACCCATCTCTCTTCTCCTTGTCTTTCCCCCCGCCTTTGACTGGGGATAACGATACCAGCACAGCGCTCCTGGATTTTTATATGGAAACTCCCATTTGTTATGATAATATGCCCTGTGTGATTGTTTGGATGTACTTTGCCAGGCAGTAGCAGGTGGCATTCTGCAGTAAACAGCCTGATTTTTTAACTAGTTACCATAGCAGAAAACCGTAATAATATCCCTAGACAAAGTCTTGGCATCACTGAACACTGTGGGGATTTTACCACCATGAAAGGGATCTGGGTCAACGCTCCATCCACTGCTTGTTTTTTTTTCTTTCTCTCTCTGACCTTGGCAACTTTGAAGAAGATTTGCCCTCCTGGGACAGAGATGCTAATCTGATTGTACTGCTGAGTGTTGCCTCCTGCAGCAAACAGTTGGGGTTATTAACAGTCCTGGTCAGAACCATTTCATTAGTTAAAATGTTGTGAAATTTTAATACTGAGGTTTTATAACTGAAAGGATTTGGAAACCTTAGTTACAGAGTCACTGCTTCTGTCTAGACTGTGGAAAGAAAAGAGTGAGTGTTACACTGTGAAGTGGTAGCTTAGTTTTTGGCAAGAAGTAACAAAATGTCCTAAGAAAACTGTCTTTGTCATGAAAATCAGTTCATATATAAATGCACAACTGGACTGTCAGCTAGCGGATGTTCATTCCAAACACTTCTACAAGGAGTGTATGGAAAATTTATACTGTGGATTTTCCCAAAATGTAGTCTAAATCTGGGAAGGCTATTTTGAAGCAAATACAATATTAAAAAAGTTTCAAAGCCGTTACTTTTAAACTGTGCATTATTTATATGGAAAATATTGCTTTTGTCTATTTCATGTAAAAATTAATCCAACCTGCTGACACTTGCAACAATCAGTTTTTGTTTCAATTTGGCACAGAGAGTTACTGGAGGCTTTTAGCACCATTGTAAGGGATAATGAGGTCATTTTCCTCCCACATTACTATTCTTTGCTAATTTGTCTGTATATGTAACCTTCCTAAAGTAGCTTGGCCTTAGCTGTACTTATGCTTAGAAAGCTTTCCATGACATCTATACAAAAGTTTCCTCAGTGAAAATCAAGCTGATTTATTTCTCATGTATTCTTGATGAGGATGGCCAACAGCTAATCCAAAATCTTTGTACAAGCCTTTTATATACTGAAAGAATATTCTGCGTTCCATTTTTGTTCTCGTTTTCCAAAGAGTTTATCTTTCCTTTTTTATTTCTTCAAAGTGTCTTATGTCTTCTTTTTAACTAACTGGACAAAGTAATTCTGTAAAAGTTCTAACAATATTGATGAAAGAATTATTGTGTTTGAACATTTTAACAAATGAAAAAATATTTTATTTTTGTTTAAAAATTGCTGACTCATAATGTTCAGTGGCTGTATCTTTTTAGTTGTAGTGTCATTCCTATTTTCCTCATGTGTACCTGAAAAAAATACACTGAAATGAAAAAAAACCTAACAACACAAAAGCTATGATTTGCATGAGGAGAAGAAATGTAAATTAATTGCTCTTTATTTAAGGAAACGGTTTGATTCACTCTCAAAGCTCATTATTTTTTTCCATACTTGCTGTCATCATTATATTTTATTCTGTGACTTATTTGTAAAACATGCTTTTCAGCCAAATAGAAAAATGTGGACTTTGTTTTGCTTCCCAGTTGCACCAATGGGAAAAATACAGGAGGGAGCTGTTGTTTTTCTGATAAAGATCAAGAATGTGCCACATGTTCAGAGGACCTTATCACCTAAAATCAGCAACTTAATGTATAAACATGCAATGGGGATATTGTTGGCAAAAGAAAGGGAGATGGTAAATGAATGAAGTTACAAGAAGTTGTAATACATTATCTGTTTAATTGGATTATGGGGCTTACATTTCTCTTCCAGACTTCTACAAATCAAATCTCCCACCTTGCACTTTTGAGGAGGAGAGTGTGGCTTTAGGACATTGTGCTGCTGTAGAGTTTCCAATGAAAATGCATTCTGACATTTTTGGTTAAGATAATGGAGCGTTTGGAGACAGGCTGTGCAGTGTTGGGTGTGTCAGGGAGCACCAGTGGTCCCGGGTGGGGTTCCTTTTGGAGCTGCAGCCGGTGCCAGAGCCTGCTTGGGTCACCAGATAGCAGCCAGGAACCATTGGAGCATCTGCAGGAAAGGGGTTCCCTCCCAGCTTTGCCCCTCTGGTGCTGGCATCTGCTGGAGGGCCTGTTGGAGAGACTGGGCTGGTGGGAAGATAACCCTCCTTGGAAAGTGGGGTGCCCAAATACATGAAGAGTTGTCTTTTGAGTGAACTACTCTTAGAAAAGGCTGTGGCCATCTCACAAATGACGGCTTTGAAATGGTTGCAGAAGGATCTAGTGCAAGGGGTGCAGGCAGGGCAGGTGGGCAGCACCTTGCTCTTTTCTCCTGTATGACACAGTTGCATGATGGTTTGCATCCCCTCCAGAGTTCTCTGCTCTTCTCAGCTGGTTAGGACATGTTTGTAGTTGTCCTCTCTATTTTCAGGGTGACAAACACCCATCAACTTGGGTGTCATGGGTGCCTTTAGCCTAGGAGACTTCCTGAAGCAGGGAGGCAGCTAGCTACAAATGACTGTTGTAGGGGAAAACTGATATTGACTTATTGTCTGATTTCAGAGCATCAGTGCTACCTCCATAATAACTAGTTTATATTCATGCTGCATTTTGTTTTCTTTAATAAACTGTTAAAATGGAAGAAAACCTATTCAAAGACTGCTCCAAGCTAGTTTTGATGCCATGACGCAGGTGGAATAAAAAAAGAAGTCGAAGTTCCACTTAGTTGGGGTGGGCAGAGGAACTTGAAAGTCCAAGGATGTGAGTGGGAGAAGGCAGGATAAACCTGCAGAATGGCAGCATGGCCATCTGTCTGTCATGTAGGCATGGACCCAGGACATCCTCAGCTCTCCTTATCTGGGAGATTGGTAGCAGGCAGCTGTAGCAGACAACATTGTCCATCTCCTACGGGCCAGGTCACACAAGCTGGAGAGAGATGCAGTGAGACAAGGGAGTGGGGAGAGCGAGGCAGATGTGGTGGCTGGGCATGTGTGACAGAGCAGTTCCCCTTTGACAGAATCTAACCCCACCTGGAACTCATTTCCTGAGCATCCAGCTTCACAATAGTCCCTGCTGTAGAAAGACACCCCAGGTGAAACAAGTGGGGCATGACCTGACCTGCCTCACATGGATAACTGGATGGGTTTTGGGGACTCATTATTGGGCTGCAGTCAGAGCAGGAACCGGTAGCTGGGGAGTGGGGTGTATAGCAGTAGCTGTGTAGCAGATAAAATTTGTGATGTTGATGTGAGAATAATGGAAGATAGGAAGAGGAGAAGAAGTGATGGAAAAAAAAGCTAGAAAAAGAATACGGGAAGCACAGGAAAGAAAATATGTACATGGTGTAGTTTATGTTTTATAATTACTTGGTGAGAAAAAGGTAATTGAGATTTGTCTTTGAATGAGAGACAGCTCTTATATGTAATTTGGACAGCTTGATGGCACCCCCTTGTTGCTCAAGTTGTAACATACCTACCTGAATTGCTACACCAGGTTATGTCCATGAGGTATAGAAATTATTTGAATTTTCAATTAGGCTTTTCCTTACAGAAAGGTAGCTTTTGTGTAGTAATGCCTGTATGCAGATGTTTCTTATCTTCTTGGAAAAGGAAGTAGCAAACTTATTTCAAGGCAGACAGGATACACTTATCTGGTGCTGTCCTTTTTCCAATTACTGCAAGATGTACAGCTTGTCACTAAAGAGGAAAGGTTTATTTTCAGGAAAAAAGTAACAGTTGAAAATGTCAATGAATTATTTGAATTAAAAAAAACAAACCTGTGACAATCACGTGGAATAGATTGTATCTCATATTTTCATGGCAAGAGGGGAGGCATGCGTATGTTTCGACTGCAAGAAGAGAACAGTTAATATGACCACCCTGCTATCTCTGACACTTACTGAAAAGAGGATGAATTAGTCTCTGAAATGCCTGGGTCATTCCACTAACTGCAGCAGGAACTTGGAGTACTGGTTAATTTACTAAGTTACCTCTGATCAGAGAATGTGAATCCCAGCCTCCTCTCACCTGTTGCTGTAGGTGCCCAGCGCACAAGAGCCATCTGGTGGGCAGTGCTTTTGCAAGGTTTGGATTGGGTGGCAGAGCTGCTGTCTCTTGAGTAGGAGTGAATACTGGTTCTCATGCACTATTTAGTTGCTGCACAGATGGAGTCAAAATGGCATCTCAGGCTGACTTCTCCATGGTTGTTTATGGCTTGTAGTGGTTTCAGGAAACACTGCACACTAATGTTGCTGAAATTCTTGGATAATGCCATTTCCGTCACTTCAGGAGCCATTGTTCTGGTGTGTGAAGGGCTGCAAAGCATTTGTCTGATGCAGGGACAGCACAGAAATGGTGCTAAGATGTAGTGGATTAGGGTTTTTTTTTAAGCTTTAGTTCTTATGATGTTTTTTGCTTTGTGATCTATCACTCTGTGCTTTTTACAGGGCTTAACCAGTAGAGTTTAATCGAAGCTTTTGGTCAACAAAGATTTTGTTTTCTTTATGAAGTTCGAAAATTACCAAGGTGTCATCTTCTAGTGGGTTGTTTTATAGACCATAGCAGCTTTTGGATGTGTTAGCAGCAAACATAACTCCACACATAGTGTCAAGAACCTGATGATCAGAACAGATCCAGAAGGTTCATACATTTGTGGTAGCCTCAGAAGAGGAAATCTCTCTCTTTTTTAATTGCAGAAAACTCATCTAGTATTACTATGCACTGCCTTCCTTCAAGTTAGTCTCAGTAGCACTACAATTATCAGCATTCAAAGTGATAGCAAAAACCTTCCCCCAGCAGTCCTGTGAAGCTGTGAATCACACTTCTGCTGAGATGCCTCTTGATAGACTGCATGAACTATTGCAGTTAGAGATATTTAAGATGAATTATAATATGAATGTGAACACAATGTGAATTATATTTGATTTGCCAATTATGTTATGTCTGGTGAACTAATGCTGTCACAGAGAAGGGCTTACCTGTTGTATTTACAAGAGATGGTCTTGTCCAGTTATCTGGCTGGACTCGCCAGACCCACTTGTTAATTGAACTGTTTTAACAACCCTCCCGGACAGATTAAGTAATATTCTTTTTATTTGGTGTTGGAGAAAGTTAATGAAATCAAAGAGGCAAAACAGTGGTATTGAATCTGGAATTTGAAGGCAGGAGCTGCTTCCTTCATAGGCAACATTTTTAGCAAGTCATTTAATTTGTGTTTACCACTTTTGTAACTATGGTTTCTCAAATCTAAGTCCTTTAAAGTGAAATTAATCTAAACCCAGAATGCAGGTGGTTGTTGTAGGACAGTAATATTTTCTCATTTGCCTGCCCAGAAGTGGTTGTGTGCAAGGCAGCCTCTACTGCATGCTGCAGCTGCATATTTGAGCAGGCATGCGGAAACTGGATGTTTCTTCTGAATTGTTTGGAAACTGACAAGGACATCATGAGTCTGAATAGATGATGTGGCTTTATAATTTACTTCTCTGAAATACTGGTCAAAGTAATAGCTTTAACTGTTGCAGGATGTATCTGTCGTTCTCCCTACCTCATAAGATCCTAGAGCAGGATTAAATTATGTATTATGATGCTCAGAGGCACATTGTTTGGTTGGTGAGGTAGTGAGTCTTCAGCTCTTGTTTTTCGCAGACTGTCTGGTTTATAGTGCAGTTCCCAGGATGTTTTTGTGCAGCTTGGATAGAAGCCTGGGTGGGCTGCTGGGCCACCGCCATGGTGCAAGAAGTGCAGGAGGGGTGTAGAGGAGCAATCCTGGCCTCAGAGTGGTCTAACAGGCTTCTCCCTTGCATTTTGCTGCAGTCAGGAGTTGGTCATCTGCTACTGTGGCCACGTTGCTTCTAGGCCCAGCCTGGGGAGGTCTGCACTGTGCCAACAGCTTCTGCTTTCCTTTCCAAAAGCCAGCTCTTCAGTTCAGGTATTTGTGCAATTGTGGCTGTGGCTGTATCCAATGTTCAGCTGGTGACCTTCCTTGGCTTGGAGGTTGCTGCCTGTTCCTTGAATTGGCCTGGCTCCTGACCACTGGGAACCATGATACTCCTGCTGTTGGGCTGCTCAGTCAGACTGCAGAGGAACAGAGAGGAGGAGGGGTGGGGAACAGCATGAAGCATCTTTGTTTAGAGACATCTAAGTTTCAATGGAAATTAGACTCGAACATTGTTGCACACTTAATTAACAGATGAACAAAAAGTACAGTTTTGTTCTTAGTGGCGTAGCTTGTGATGCTGCCAGAGGTGAACATGGACTCCTGCAGCTAAAGTGAACATATAGCAGAAGCACAGTTGTGTGGTCCCACGGGAGCAGCTGGAGAGTGCAATGCCAATCACAGGGCTTGGTGCCACCAAGGGCCGGAGGTTCAGCTGACTGTGTGTCTCAGCTGGGTCCCAGGTCACACCCGCAATCTCTATCTCTTTCTTCATCTCCTCTGTCTCCTCGTTTCTTCTTCCTCTCTTTCTCAAGTATTTGAGCACAGACAGATGTTTTAGTGATTGCTTTTTTTTTTATTTTTTTTTTTGCGGGCAAAGGGCAAGATGCTGTTGCCCTTTCTGTGGACTGACTCAAAAGTCAGGTTCAGGCAGTGTGTTCTTCTAGCCCTGCTTAGGGGGAAAACCTCAATCTGTTCTTAGTACCTTTTGATTAGGCATTGCCACCACCTTCACTGCTCAGCACAAGGCTGCATCCCCACACCAACTAGGGAACATGGCAAATCTGCCCCAGCACACAATATGCTGTTTTCTTTCATATATTATTTGTACTTTACAGATATTTCTCCCATTCTGCACCATGCTGTTTTGTTGTCATGCTTTTTTCTGACTTAGTCAAATGTTTATGTGTAAGTCTTGCATTAGTTAAAGCACTCAGGCAAAATTAATTGAAGTAGAGCTTGCCTTTTCAATGGCAAAACAAATCATGAAGCAGTTTGAGTGCATCCAGAGTTTATCTTGCTCACAAATGAAGGGTCAGATTAATACTTGGCACATGGTTTTGGTTATGGTTTTTGTTCCTTGGTGGTTTTGGATGCATCAAATGCATTAATATACAGCAGGCACCATCAAAAGCTAGCCAGATCAGATGAGTGATTTCAGCAAACAAGTTTCCAGAAGACTGTGGATCACCTTTAGATGCCTGTTGTATGTATTCAACATACATTTTTCCTCTGCTTCTCACCTGGCAGCTGGGAATGCATTTTGCCTTTCGTTAACTCCGCAATCTGGCTGCTTAAAGGAAAGCATTTTACTGGCAACATTACCTCTGTTATCCTGTTACCTCTGTTATCATTACTACTCATTAGCTCTCAATAGCACAAATTGTTTTCTTCTAGTATTTTGTGGTGGGCAATGTTACTTGTCAACCCACTCTGCCTTAAAGCACAGTGCCCCTGCTTCTTCCCTCCCCTGGACATAAGCAAAACAAGAACCAACCCCTGCCCAACCGAGGTGGGAAGCAGGGGTCCCTGCATGAGGGGATTTTCCCCCTGCAAAGGCTGTGGTGGGTCTTCAGTTGAAGGCCATCTGTCTACATGCTCCACTTCAGTCTTTCTGGGTTTTCCTCAGCCCACCAGGGCAGCCCCCAGGCCCAGGGTGATTGGGGAGGACGTTACCTCTGGTAAAAAATTGGTTGTATGTATGTTTTTAAAATATCAAAACAAGAATTGCAGTGGGACAAATCAGTTTGGAAACTGTCCTGGCTATAAATGTGATCCTAGGTCTGTGGTGCCTGTAAAATGTACCATGCTCATTTCTCACCTCTTTTTCATGTCAAAGTAACAGACTGCATTTTTATTCCACCAATTTATTTCAGTCTTTGGAAAAAGAGAGATCTCTAGCTTTTTTTTTTTTTTCATTTAAGAATTCAGCGGAACCGTGTTTTTGTGACACTGACCATGAGCCAAGCTGAGCATTTACCTGCAAACATTTGCAGAGGTTTCTGGTCCCCATGCCTGTTGCAGGCTCAGTAGCTGTGTTGACACGGATTATGTAGAAGTAGGTTTGGATAGGGCCCTGCAGAGACCCGCTGCCTCGGCTCCCTGCTAGCCACTGGGGATGCAGCCAGCACTGCTTGGGGTGACACAGCCATGCCCTCTGCCACCAGGGTCTCAGGGCTTCACTCCTGGGATGAACCCTGAGAAAGGGCAAACCACTTGAGGCTGGTCAGGTCAGACCCTTAAAAACTCAGGGGGTGGTCTAGGCTGTAAATCCTAGTTAATAAACACTCTGCTTTAGTGGTTGAACAATGCGCAAGACCTTTAAAAATCTTTATTTGCCATCCCGGTTGTACTACAAGTCAGTGTCACCTTTCTGTTTTTATTTTAATCTCTTTCATCCTCAAATTATTCCTGCAAACACAGAGGAAATAATTCTGACAATTCTTTGTCAAAGGTAGTTAATAAAACAATGGAAGGATGTAGGCTGAAGCATAAATGGGATACTGTGGCAGATGTAGATGATTATTATCCAGCCAATGTTTCCGCAAGGGATTCTAATCATAAACACAGCATGGAGTGAATCTGAGTGCATTAATAGCAGAGGTTTTATGGAAAATCAGAATGTGGGCTTTTTTTTAAACATTCAATTTCCTGCTTTAATTGATAGAGTGTGAAGCTTTCATGCAAATAATTTGGAAAAGATTATTTTGTATCTCTGACATTAAGTACATGATACAGGCCAGGAGCAACATGTTGTAGGAGGATTTCTTGAAAAGGATTCTTACAGTAATGCTTTTTTAGAGATGTGACTAGTGACAAATGTTAGAGTCAGTGTTATAAAAAAGCCAAGTGTCTGTGATAGAGGAATATCTATTTGTGTCTATGTAACCTATGTTTTAATGTGGTTTTGCAAGAAAAACAAAGATATCAGAGAGATCATTATGCTGCAAAACTTGTGGGCTGTGCTTCCAGTTGTATCAAATGTCCTCTTAGTTTCAGTTTCATATTGTCGTGTGTTATGTTTTGAGAAGTAAAATGCTAGGTTTGTATTGCAATAACTGGTTTAGAGTTGGAATACTTTAAATATACACATTTCTTTCTGCAGCTCTGCTACAAGTTTGGTCCATCACTCTCCTTTTCTGAATTTCTGAAGAGAGAATAAAAAGGTTAAACAGAAATCACCCAAGTAGAGTGATGAAAACTCTTCTTGACATGTTATACCTCAGCTCTGCAAATATTGATTTCTAATACCATTTGCAAGCATCAACAGTTGATTTGTAGCAGCTGATATTTTTGAAGTGTAGAGTGTTGCTTACAATGGGATAGAAAATGCTGGGAAAGGAAATATCATGGTACTGTTATAATACATTAAAAAGACAATATAACTGTCAATGCATGTGGTTTTTTTATAATGATTTGTACTCTGCAAGTATCAGCCAATATATTTCAGAAATTTTGTGACAGGAAGAACCCCAGGTTAAAATTTGAAAATAAGGAAAAATAGCAGAAGTTTAATCAAAAGATATGGACAGGAACCAATTTCTCCACTGGTCATCCCCAGCTCTCCAGGAAAGTGGTATGAACTGTAAAGCCAAAGGGGAACAGCAGGATTGACCTCGTGGAGGTTCCTCTTGCTGCAGTGTGTATTTTCTGTGGGAACACCAACAGGTCAGTCCACAGCAAAGCATTGTGCTTACTGCATGTGGTCTCTTGTAGCTTTGGAGCCTGTTTTCTGGTGGCTAATTAAAAAATATTTTGTTATTCTTGATCTTAATTTTTCTCTTTATTTTTTTCCTTTTTTTTCTTCCCCCCCCACCCCCAAAGCTGTTTCTCTGCTAAAGAAATCTGCTAAAATTAAGCAGTCGGGTCCAAAAGAAATCAATTATTGGCACTTTTGGTCTTTCCTTTGAATAAACAGAGCCTTCCTGATGGCGGGGCAGTTCCTCAGGAATTCCTTTATGGTGAATTAAGCAGAGCAGTGATGAATAGCTGGGAGCAAAGGACAGTGTGAGCCGCAAACTAAATTGATTATCTAGGTCCTCAGCTAACTACTTCAGGGCACTTCTGGATGGGACCGATATTCCCTAAGGCTTAGGTGGAGCCTAATCTTACCCCAGGGACCTGCTGTTGTTAAAGTGTCCTGCCCTGTTATCTGTCCTGCCTGTGTGCAGCTGGGGAGGGCCAGAGCTGTGTCATGAATTAAAGGTTTACAGGAAAGACCAGGAGCTGGCGTCTTTTGCTGATGGACCCCTGGTGCACTGTGGGGTGGTGGTGACAGGACATTCCTGTGGCACACCCAGCCCTTTGTCACCCTCTGGCTGCCTCTTCACCCACCCAACGCTCCCATGTGCGTGTGCTCCTGCCAGGCAGCCGGTCCTGCTGCTGGTTGGATGTGACACTTCCAGCAGGCACCAGCTTTGCCACGCTGCCATTCCGTATCCAGGTGCCTGGGGTCCAGCAGCCGAGGAGTCCAGTCCAACCTGCCCATGCCTTGAGCTACTCCTGTGCCCAGCATCCAGAGCATGCACCCACCAGGGGAGCACCGCAACACTATTTCCCCATCCTGCTGTGCTGCTCTGGGAGAGATTAAAGCTTCTGTCAAAAAACCTAGAAAGGGTCTTTACCAGTATTTTCTGTCTACAGCAAACCTGTGACCTGCCGTATCTTGTTGCAGGAGAGAACAATGCGTCATAGGACGGACTGGTTTTAAGTGCACTTTGATTGGTAACAGCCTGATGTGCTCCCTGCCATCTTGAGAGACTTGTCATTCCTAGCAGTCCTTTCTTTTATTTTTTTCTTTAACTCATTCTGGCTACTGAGGCTATCACTGTAACAACAGAACATCAAACCAGACTGTAGGAGTGTAGAGCATGATCTCCCCCCCACTGTGTCCTGTAAAAAGTAGCATCCAGTTTTACCACTATCTTGAAAGGCTAAGGTGAATCAGAGATTGTTTACTGCACACGTTTTTTTTCTTCCACTGTCCTTCTTGAATGGTTTTCTCTAGATTAATTTATAATGCCACCCATTATTATCCATCTGATTACATTTGAAGAGGCTCTGCATTTAATATTGAGTGCTTTTCCCTGATGAACACATTGGGGACATGATTGAAGACAGAATGAGGAAATGGGATGTGGAACTCAGAATGAGAGCAGGAGAGAGTGATGATTTCAGCTGTTCCTGTTTGCACTGCCAGCTCACTCTCCTGCTAAAAAGCTACTCCAGAACTGTCTGGTATTTTCAGAGTTAAGCTGATTATAAAATATGTGGTCTCTCCAGGAAGCTATACAGACTTACTGTGAAATAAGCTTCGAAATTATTTAGGCGCATCCCCACTGTTGCTTTCCAAGGAGGATAGATTTGGATGGGTACATCTTGCTTCCTGTGCCACTAGAGCAGAGCAGCATTGGAAGTGACATCAGCCAGACTGGGGATGTTTCCAGGCACTGGAAGCAACCTCTTATTTCTTACCTTTTCTCTGAAAGAAGAAAATTCAAAGGGTGCTAAGCTTTGAGGGTAACCTGAGCTCACAACCTGTAATCAGATTTGCATCTCAGGTGCCTGTATACCACAGAAATGTAGTGCCTGCTGTGGAATGATTTTGTTTCCTGATTATTTATTTTTCAAAATTTTGTTTCTGAGGGAAAGAGGAGCAGCAGTGGATGGACAATACAGAGGACACAGCAGTTAAAGCTTCTCTGTTCCTCAGCTCACTGGTAGCAGACTGGCATGCACCATTTGGATTTGGTCTGGATTTTCAACCTCTTGAAGGCAATTGCTGCTTCCAGTGGCAAGTCCCAAGATAGCCAGCAAAGACAGCTGAAAGGGTTACTTTTCTCTTGGAGGACAGAGGAAGGGAAAGGATTGTGGGAAGCTGTATTTCATTATCTTGGATATATTGGACAGAAGTAAATTGTGTCACTGGCCTCTGCCTGCTTCTGGGATTAAGTTCTCATAAATATTCTCTGGGGCAGTGTGCTTCCCTCCAGTAAATGTTTAACTAGCTGCATCTTCATCAGAATTAAACAAGGAACTACCCTGCTGTAGATGGCAGATACTTAATGTGAAATCTGTGCTTCTTGTTCATTCAGATTGTGCAGAAATGGTAGATAATGTGTAGATACGGGAAAAGGGGAAATACTGGGTGGGAAATAAAGGTAATGGACTGTCCAAATCCCTTTTTTTTTTTTTTTTTGCCTTATCATGCCCTTATGCATCAAGTCAGTCTGATGTAGATTTCAGGTTGCCTGGTACAGGCAATGGAAGAGTTTGTCACATGCTAAATTTTGTATTCAGTTTCTTTGCTTCTTAGCACTCATTTGTTGGAGAAACTTATAGAAGGAGCATGTGAAGCTTGGCTGGGCTCTGGCCAAGGAGTTGCAGCTGGTCTCCTAATTAAAGAAAAAGAAAATGATATATAGGCCTGTGGGGATCTGTCAGGCACAGATTTATTGGGCAGGATGGAAGGGACTTAAAGCTATTGCCTCCACTCTGTCAGCCCCTCCCCAC
Source organism: Peucedramus taeniatus (assembly GCA_013400575.1). Classification (NCBI taxonomy): domain Eukaryota; kingdom Metazoa; phylum Chordata; class Aves; order Passeriformes; family Fringillidae; genus Peucedramus; species Peucedramus taeniatus. The sequence goes on along the minus strand of WBNO01002322.1, from coordinate 42,807 downwards.
ACAGTGCACGTGCACTGAGTTTCATGATACTTTTGCAGCCTTGCAAAAATCATCATCTGGAGCACTCTTACCTCCATGCTCCCTGCTTCCTTCCCCGTTTGCAGCTCCTCCAAGTTAATGGATGCAAAATGCAGGAAATAATGTGAAAGATAAATTTATCCATATTAATATAAGGGATAGGGTTGTTAAGTGATAATCGGACTACCTTTGCTGTCCCCTAGGCCTCCTCAGACAACAGTAAGGAAAAATACATCAAGATTGCTATTGATGAAAAGGAGAAGCTGCAGCACCAGTTAGTTGGAATACTTAAAAATAATTTAAAAAAATGAGAAGTTTTTCAAAAGTGAAAATTTGATTTATACTGATTTTTGCCATGTTTGGATCCCCAGTTCTTGGGACATTGCCTGGAGAGGATGAGGAAGAGGGACCAGTTCATCCTAAGAGTCTCTGCACTCTTGAAAAACTTCCCACGTGATCTTTGTTATTGGGGAAAACAAAGGCAGTGGGGCCAGAACCTTACAAACAAAGATGACAAAAACCTGCTTGTCATTCATTTGTGCAGTTGATGTGCTTTAGCTACCATCCTTTGGACTTTTTGATGATTTTGCCCTCCCTGCATAGTCCAACCCTTCCACAGGGCCTGCAGGCAGCAGTTCACAGAGAAGGCACAGGTTTTGTACTAGTTACCTAATAATCTCACAAAGGTAGGAACACAGTTTGTTCCAGGCTAATCTGAAGAAAATTCATAGCTGGAAGTGAAATCCTGGCTCTGCAGGAAGTGATCTCATGCCAACTTTGGTCTAGTTGGGATTTCACCTTCAGGAATGTGAAAGAGAATTAAAAAAAAAAAAAAAGTGCTTTTTGAAGGGAGTAAGCGTCAGTTAAGCCTTGAGCAGTAGTTCAAGGTACAGGACCTCAATGGGATAAAGATGTGTTAAAAGTTAAGCTTGAGCTTAAAATGCTTTTGTAATATTTTTTGCATGTAGAAAGCCAAGTGTTCCAGTTGTGTATTCTGGCTGCAGTATTTTGCAGTGTATGCACCACCCTAACATATGTTTCTCAAAGCTGGGAGGACTATTGCATATTGTGTTGTTCTTCATTTCATGGCACTGTTGATGCAAACCAGGACAGGAAGCTGTCTGGAATAATGATACATCACTTATTTCTGTTTACTTTTTTACCTTTTCTCCTTGCTCACTGGAAGCTAGAAAGCTTCCAAGCTTTAAAGAAAAAAAAAAAAGTAAGAACATAGAAGTGGATAAATGCTTCCTTTTTGCAAGAAACTGCACACGTTTTCTTTAGTCTTCTGTATAATGTAACTTCTAAAACCAAAAAATAATAAAAAGATCAAAGTAGTGTTAAAAATTGTTTTATAGGTAGTTTCCTTTTTGACCTTGCTGCCTGACTGTGCTTACAGGGGAAGCTGATCAAGACATCTCAAGAGTTGCAGCTTCCTGGGATTGTCTGTCAGAGGAATGAAGAGCAAAATAATAACTTTCCATCATGAAGTATGTGCTACTATGTTTTCAAGTGTCCTTAAAAGACTTTTCTTTGGACATAATCTAGTGGATTCAAGGTCCCAAGAGGTCAGACCAACAAATAGATATCAGTCCTTAAGCTGTCTGGGTTTTTTAAATGAAAGTCAGCAGTTGATCTCGGTAACATTTCCTGTGTTAAATACTGGCATGCCTTTTGGTGCTGGTTTGCTGTTTGGATTATTTACATAAGGAAGTAGAGTGACCTTTAGAATAAAGTATTTCTTTTAAGAAGAATTATTCCTTTATGGTGACTATATAAAGTCCTCCCTTCAGCAAGCAGCTGGAATCCAGCAGCAGGAGGTAGAAGGATTGATCTTCTACTTTTCCTTAACATCTCAGTCCACTTTTCAACTATGACTTTACTGAGACAGCGCTGTCTTGATTTATCTCAGGGCCAAGATAAAAGCATTTCCCTCAATGACCTTGAATTTCTTCAGACTTCTCCATCTTCTGTTTCAGGCTTGATGTGCTTGTCTTCCCAGCAAAAGCAGAGCCCATCCACTGACTGGCTTTGCTAAATAGTCTCTGTTTGCAGTCCTGGCAGCTCAAATGCTTTGCTCCAAGAGCTGTATGTGGATGGAAGGCAATTATGTTCAGCAATTTTCAACAATGTTTTTATTTCCTTAGTTTTGGCAGGTTCGTTGTCATGTAAAAGCTTGTGTACGTGCTTTGCTGGAAGTGAAATTGGTTCCTAGGGTATCAAGATGGAGCCCTTGAATGTTCTTTTCTCTGCTGCTGTGGTATCTGAGTAGTTAGCTGCATTTGAAGATGTTTGTTTTCAACTAAAAGTTAATTTGCAAGTAGTAGTGCCACGAATTCATCACTTCCCTTGCTGTATGAATGGACATAAAGAGATGTACCCTGCCCTTGGGGGTTGTGTGCAATCTTCCCTTCTCTTTTCAAAATTGTGTTTATTCTGTTCTGGAAAAATGACAGCAATAAAAATTAGTCTACTTTTCAGGTGGATATAAGATACCTCAGAGTTAAGTGGCATTGGATATAACTGCCCCTGTGAGAGAAACAGCCATGGAAAAAGAGGGGTTTGGGGTTTCCTCCTCATGCCATGCCTGTGCAAGGAGGCCCTTGTCTGAGTGCAGCTATTGTACGAACATGAAGCAGTAAATGGCATTTTATGTGATACTTATTATGCATTCTCAGTACCTTCATGTGTGGCCTGGGAGGGAAGTGGGAAGGGAGGGCAGAACAAACCAACCCACTTCCCTCCCTGGTGGTAAACCAGAGTTTTAAATGTGAACTGATTTGGGGTAGGAGAAAAACAGACCAGCATCTGGTGTGCCTGAATGCAGGCTATTGCTGTGTTCAAACCCTGTGTGTTTGTGGAAACTGAGCTTCCTCAGCATGGGAGGAGGGTTTAGAGTGACTTGTGCTGCCATCCTAGGAGTCGCCTATGTGTGGTAGTAGTGAGTGTGTTAAACTCATTTTGTACTGGGTACAAATTCTCTTCCTACATCTGGGTGATTCTCCAGGGTTATTTACCATGCTACATTTTGTTTTGCAACTGAGTAGCTGTCATAGTTATCTTTTTTGCACCTCAGTAAGTCACGTTATAAGGAACCTATCATTCCTATTTAAGTATTTGTATGATTGTACTTAATTTTAGCAAATTCTTAATTTGGCACTTTTTTGTGTACGTTTACATGTGGCATTTCATGGCTTCCTAATTTAAGTGTCAAGTTTGGTTTTTTTTTTTTTGAGATTCAAGTTATATATAAAATGGATAAACAATGTATTTACTCATATTTTATTGTCCAGAATGTCTTAAATGTGGTGGCTACAAGAGAGAATGGAGAAAGTTTATCAAAATATGAAGTTATTTAATGGAAGTAACAGAAATTAATTCAAAAGCCTCATGGAAGTGCGACTTGGCTGCCCTCCTCCCTAGCTCCTTCCTCACAACCCAGTCAAGCTGCTGCCAGTGGGGAGAGAAGCTAGAAATCAGCAGAGCCCTAGTGCTCCAGGACCACTGTCCATAGACACTGAAGATGTCCTAGCCTCCAGACCCTTATGAAAAGTCTAAGTGATAAGTGTGGAGACAGCTAATGATACCTGGAAGATGTGTGATGTTGGTCAAAAAAGGAATTTATTATGGGATAAAAGGAGCAAATAGGGGAGTGATGAGTGTTTGGGGATAGAGCTGAATAAAAAAAGTTAAAATTTGCCAGGTGGAAAACGTGTTTTAAGTAAATAAAAAGGAGGCACACTAAGATACACATATATCTTAGTTATTTGGGGTTTTCATAACATAATCTTGGCAAAACCTATTGTCTTAAGTGCTCCAGACTCCCCCCCCATCCCACCCTGTTTCAGATGTTTGGTGTAAACTTTATGAACACAGAACAGTCTGTGAATTTTGTCCAGGCCTTGACAACAATTTTATGGACTGATTAATGACCTGTGTTACTATAGTTGCAGGCTTCCTCTTCTGTCTGTTGGTGTTCTAAGTAAAAGTAAAGTAAAACAGATATAGCTTTTGCAAAAAAAACAAAACCAAAAACCTCAACAAATAAACCACAAAAAAAACCCACCAAAAGACAACCCCCAAAACCCAGGGATGCATTCTCTTAAGGGACTACTTCAGAAGATAAAGTAAAATAGAAAAGTTTTCTCTCAAAAGTTGGATGAGGAAGGATATTTAAGTCATATTATCTGTAGGGTAATGTCCTGTGGCCCTTAAGAACTGCTTGAGTGCTTAAATCAAGGAAAAGCAGAGTAGATGCCTCCCAATGAACCAGCAGAGGAAGGAGAGCTGTACTAGTTATTTTAACTCTTGGTTAGGCAAATAGGATTAGCTATGGGGGATTAAAATCATCAGATCTGAATTTTACTTTAATATAAGTAGGACCATATGTCTTTGGGAAACCCCATCTGTTTTCAGGCAATCTTGGTGAGAAAATGAGACAATTTCAATACTTTTGTCATTTGTTGTGGGGTTTTTTTTGGGATGAGTGGGGGGTTGCCACAGTTTCAATTTGTTCAGTTCATGAAGTTCCTGCTGGATTAATCCTCTGTAAGTGAAATGTTTTGTTTTTGTTTTCCCACTTGTCAGCTTACGCTGTATTTTCTAAGGGGTCAGAGACAGCTTGAAAATTGAATGTTCCAGCAAAGGAAATAAAGACAACTTATAGTCCATCACTTCACATAGCCTTCACTGTCTTCAGAAAAATCTGATGTGACCATTTTTTGTAAGGAAATAGGGAACAGTGGCAATAGTGAATAATGTAACTAAGTCATGAACACCTTCAGTGTGTTCTTGAAGTGCAGGTTTCTCAGTTCCCCTGTGTTCCAGGGTGATCACAGGTTCAGTCATCATCATACGGAGAAAGCAGAGAAACAGATGAAACTGTGTGAAGTAGGTGAATTAAACTCAGCAAAACAGCTTGGTTTTTCTTTTTTCCCAACATTTCCTTCTATTCTTCAGAATAATTGCATTGATTTCATTGAAGTTACTCCTGATGTGGGGATGACAGTCTGGCATTGTGGTTTTCTTTGTTTGTCCTGCAGGTGGGCTTGTAAGTGCTACCAGCCAATTTGTTTTAAAATAGTACAAAAGTTAGTTGTTGGTTTGGGGTTTTTTTTCCCCTTTTTTTTTTTAATTTTTTTTTTTTTTGCTTTTAAAGAATAACTGAATATTAATTTAAAAGGAAAATCTTACGTATGACCTTATGGTTTAGAGTCAGCCAAATATGAATTCATAAGGTTTTGCACTTAGTTTTTCTGAGAAGGCATGCATCTTTTCACTGTCTTAGCCGCCCCCAGTTCTGCTGTGGATCTGGAGCTTGAAGGATAAAGTTACTGTTTCATTTGCCACCTCATTTGAATCCTGAATAGCTACATCACCTCCTAGAGTACAAAATAGAAATATAAACCAGAAAAAACAATATTGAGTGAGACCTGTATTATAAGAGAAAGTGAAAGAACCTGGTGATTCTAATCCCTGGGGAGAGGAGAGGAAAAAGCAGTACAATGGCTGAGCAGTATAAGCCAAGTACAGGAAGAAAATTGCTGTTTATGGGCTTCCTAAACGTACCTACATTTAGCTGGGTGTACTATGAGAAATGCAATAACACAGAAAGGAAGGGAAAATTAATAGTGCTAAATATTAAATCTGTTCATAGCCGAAGAGCCACACAGTGCTTTTCTCCATGGAAATTGCATTTCCTAAGTAGTAAATGTTACTTCTGAAGTCATAAGAAATTCTGTTTCCCAGAGTAACAACACGATACCTGTTTCTTAGTCTATGTTATACACTTGCCAGAAGTGCCATCCTCTGAGTCAGTGCTCTGAACTCAGGTGTTTAATTAAAACAACTTCCAGTATTTTGGAGAGACTGCTCTCCCTGCCGATTGTACTTAAGACAAGCTTAATTATAACTGTTCCTTATTTCCTCTGCCAATAGGAGTGAATGACAGAGGCATGACCAGATCTGCTGTTTGCACTCCATTCTTGACCAAAAAGTGATAGAAGCAGGGAACATCTTTCAAGATCCTTCTGTCTTGTGCATTTGTTTATGTTGGTACAAAGCAGGGGAAAAGTGCTGCATGCTCTAATAGGTCAAATCTGATGTTCAGCCTGTACTTGCAGAATAAGAGAGTTTTCTGTAGAGACTGCTTGAAAGGGAGACGTATTTCCTTCACAGGAATAAAGTTTGATTTGTAATTCTATCCTTAGGAAATGCGCATGCATCCATTTGTGTTTGTAATTCCTTGTATTTCAGAGCCAAGGAGAGAAAGACATTTTGCTTGTTCCTGCCAAAGGATGTAAATAAAGCAGCTGCTTTCTTTCACTGTCTATAATGGCCATCACAGAAACCTGTAGGAAGCAGACATGATAAAGGGCACCAAATGGGTGAGCCAATGAGCTACATTTACTAGCTTTGGTTTATAGTGATGCTGGGCTTCTCTCCATGCCGAGGCAGAGGGGCTCAGGCTTTGTGGGGAGCTTGTCAGCTCAGCTCTTGGCCAGAAAGATATAGTCAGACTCCTGCCGTGGCACTGGCCAGCATCTCCATTTTCCCATCAGCCTGTGGCTAGCAAATGGTGGTAGGCATTTGGCTTAAGGGCTTCTCAGCCTCTGCTGCCAGAAAGTGTGAAGATGAATTTCTGTTTCGCCTCTTTCTCTCACGTGTTTGTGCAAGTGGTTCTGAACCTCACCTCTTCCACAGTAACAGTTTTCTTAAGCAGTGGTAGCAAAAGAAAAACCACCAAAAAAACCCAAAAAAAACCCCAACAAGATAAACTCCAAAGCTCTAGGCCAGCAGTTCTCCTGCTTTTCTGTCTCTAAACTCTGGTGAGGCCACATGTGAGATACTGTTCACATTTGGGCTCCCCAGTACAAAAGAGAAAGAAAGGTACTGAGGAGAGTCTGATGAAGGGCCATAAGGATGATGGACTGAAATACCTTTTGGATGATGAAAGGCTGAGAACTGGCATTGTTCAGTCTGGAGAAGAGAAGGCTCAGGGGGATTTCACTGACATGTAGAAATACCTGAGAGGAGGGTACAAAGAAGGTGCAGTCAGGCTTTTTTCAGTGGTGCCTGGCCTCAGGACCAGAAGCAGCAGGCACAACTTGAAGCCACAGGAGGTTCTCTCTGAAGATTAGAAAACACTTTTTACAGTGAGGCATGACCATTGGTTAATTGGCCATTCTCATTTCCTAATAATGGAATTGCTCATAGTTAAAATTGTTTATTTGTGTACCTTGACAAAGTAACAAGCAACAAACTCAAAAATATTTGCAGTCTCTTGCAAGGGTCACTGCTTAGTTTTCACTTTGTTCATGTTGAGGTGTTAGTTTGCTGTAATGGCTACAACTTTATAACTGGGACTAGGCATATTAAAAGCACTGTACTGTTGTCACACTATTGTAGTTTTGCTCAGTTCTTCAGATGCTGGTGGGCCAGACAAGTGTCCCACTAGACAGGGCTTGCTGTCTGTCAGGGATATTGAGCTATGACAGTTCATCTTAGCATTGCAAATACAGACCACTGCATAGAAAATGAGGTGCTCTCCATTTTTTTCCTCTGTGTATGTGTTCATTTATCAAATTCAGAGTTGTCAGCTGTAGAAGTTGTTTTGGAAAAATTAAAAACGATAAGTTACCAAAACATTTTGCAGAATTTTATATGGACTTCCCCCTCTCCGCCAATTTCACATTTCAAGAAAATTATTTTATCAAACACATGATCTTTAAAAACTTTTTACTACCTCCACTTAATAAAAACAGTGATTTGACCAGATTAAAATATTACACTGGAAGCACTTCGGAAATGCAGAGCTGAAGTGCAAGCTAGACTGTGGATTTGATTTATTCCAGACACAATTAAGTAAAACCTTGAGATCCAGACATTCCTTGTTTTTGAACATTGTTCAAAATCTAGGTCCAGACATGAATCTTGCATTGGAAGGTTGACCAGTTTATATGTATCTTTGGGGGGTGTCTAACAGGATTTGACTGGACCTGGAAGGTAATGACTGTTTAATATTTTTGATGAATAGAGAGGAGTTTAAGATTTCCTGGAGATGGTCCTGAGATCATTTTGCATTTCACAAATACATCCTGCAAGAAGAGGTTGCAGACTGTCCCATGTGTATTTTAAAACTAATGCCAGCATTGATAAACTCAGTACATAGTGAGTGTGTTTGGTGAACAGGCTATTATTTTGCTGCATTTAGCACAGTTAAACAAGGTGACAGTTTGCTTAATGTAATATTTTCTTGATTAGATTTTTAAAATTTATTTTTCTTCAAATTTGAGATAGTAAAGATACAATCATCTGAAATTAAGATGGGGGATATGTTTCAATATGTTGCCTCAGTGTACTGCCATAAGGTCAAGAATAAAATACTTGGACTAAGGCATATTTTAAGGACTATTCTGAAATGAAAAGCAGGGACTTCTTCCTCTGGGTACTTTCCCTGCTTTAGCCCTGATCCAAAGCCCAGAGAAGTCTTTCTGTTATATGTGGTTGGCTTGCATTAGGCTCTATCTTAATGATGCCATTATGTCAGCAATAATATTTCAGGAAGCTGAAAAGGCAGCTTGATAAGGAGGGAGAGAGCAGTCAGGACTCAGAAACTGCTGCCACACAGTAGACTGCTCACACAGCATGAGTGTTGTTTAGAAAGTGTTGAGCACTTTGGAAAAAGAGATCTGCTGCAGCACGTTGCTTAGGGATACTGAAGTCAAAGAGCATCCAAACATTGCTTTGTGAGTTGCCTTTACTGCAAATAGAGTTAATGTTTCATTATATTTGGAAAAATGCTTTAGAATTACCTTCTGGGCCTCATGGAAAAAATGAAACAACAGGAATGATAGTTGTAACCCCGTTCTCAGATGCCAGGAAAGACTCCTTGAGGCTGCCATAACCTATCAAGATATCCTGTTGAGGTCAAGAACTTTTTTTTTCTTCCCTGATCTTTCTACCTCAGGCAAGGAGAAAGGAACTTAAATTAGAAAAAACAAAGAATACAACATGCTGATGCTCCACTTGTTAATTCACATGGAACTGTGATACACATGGGGGAAGGGCTTGTGTCTTTCCAAGCATGGTGCATGGAAAAGCCCCTGCTCTGTGCCTGGGAGATGGGTGGAAGTAGAGTGACCGTGCCTGGCTGACTCCGCACTAGGGAATGCAAAAGGGGCTGGGCTGGGACGAGGGTATGGAGAATTTTACCATGACCCAGACATTATGAACTTCTGCACATTGGGGTATTAAGGATTACATCCCTAAGTGGCTTAGCTTGGAAGGCAGTAAGCATGGGCAAAGAGGGCCTCAGAAACCCCTGGTCCCTGATTCTCTTTTGTCCCTGAGCTGGGAATTAAGTCCAGCTCTGCTGCCCACCATGCAGCTCAGACTGGAAGTGGGAAAGGATGCCCAGCACACAGCAAGGGGAAGAGGAAATCCTTAGCCACATGACTTTGTGCAGATGGTCTTGGGCTTGTCACATAATCCTCTGCTTTTGTTTCTTGGGAGAGACCCCACCTCTCCTTTGCCTGAGTGTAGACTTGTGTAGGAAGAGGCTCAGTGGGGGAATATTGCTGATTTAATCATTCCTTACATGTTGTTTGCCTGTGTATGGGACGATTGAGCCTGTAATAATCAATCTTGCACGCTCTCAAATAGGAAAATGCTACGTATGATCTAAGCTGCATGCTGAAATGGGGTTATTGGAAATGAGTTTTATGGCTGAATAGGCTAGCATCATGTTGTCTCTCTGCCTTTTTGGGCTTTTAGTTATTTAATCACAATGTCATGGCAGCAGAAGATTTTATGTTTTTCCATTTAGCTCGCTGACTTAATCTTCTGCTTCTGGAAATGTTTATATGCAGATGACAGAATAAAGATTTTGTAAGTAAACTGGTGGCTTACTTTTTGATCACGTTAATTGAAAGGTTTATCTTTGTAGCATCTCTTTAAAGAATAAGGAAGGAATTTCCTGAACTCCTATTGTATGCATTAAGGTAATGAATTTTTGCTGTTTCTTATTAATATTGTGGTTGCTTAAGAACAGAAGTAATAATATTAATTTGGAGGTGTTCTCCTTTCATTTGTCCTTCCTACAAATTGGCAATTCTCTGTAGCTGTTGTGTTCTGAATGGTAATCAACCAAATATTTACGTGTCTTCCCCTATAGCTTTTGAATGCTTTTGTAAATCTCGGTCTGTGTTTTGGTAAAAGAGGTCTAATGCAGACATTCCTAATTACTGCACTAACATTCCTTACGAAGTTTACGTGAGGAACTCTGTTCAGATTTTTGGTTTTGAAGAGATTCCAAATTTTGGAGGCTGTGAAGAAAGTGAGACAGTCCTGTTGATTGTAAGACTTGCATTTTTTCCCATTTTGAGAAAGGCTAGGATTAGGTGAGATAATTAGTGCTGCAGAGTGTGTGTGATTGCTTCTAAGTGACTGAGAAATAATCCATCATAGGTAAAGCTGCTGTTACTAGTAGAGTTCCCTTTCATTTCTGTGTATATTAGAGGTGGGAATATATTTGAAAGACCTAGCTTTTTAGCTATGAGCGTCACTTGTCTGTAACCTCTGTGCTGCTACTCGACTTTGTTTATACCTGTCATCTATCATATGGTAGATGAGAAGAAAAAAATCAATAAACAGCTATTTGCCTCCCCCTAACTTCCCATCTGTTGAGATGCTTACTGTTGCTCACTTAGCATGTGGGCTTCAAACTGTGTGTTTCAATTTTCTCTTCAATGTATTTTACTTCTCTACTTAGTTCAGTGGGTGTAGTGCTTAGCAGCAACACACACCCTCTTTGTTCAGACTGAAGGCTTTAGACAACATCAAGATGATGATAAACTGAGGTGCATAATATTGTGGGAGCTGGCGCCCTCCATCTTTCGTGGTAGGGTGGGGATAATAGAAGCCTCTTGCCTGCTTAACTCGTGTGATTAAAATGGGACACGTTGTGATGTTCTCCTCAATTAGCATGATCGGCTCCCGGGGAGCAAGGGAAGGCTGGCTGGAGTGATTCGAATTTTCCCCTCTAATGAGTAGAAAGAGTCTTTTGAGAATTGCTAAATAATTCAGGCCATTAGGAACCTGTCAACTTAAACAATGCCCCCTCTGACCAGAAAAATGGTTGTGAGCAGTTGGACACCCGGGCAGATGTTGAACTTGTTCTCATTGTTCACTCTGCTTCAGGCAAATAGCTTTGCAGGATTTGTGTGTGGCTCTGTTAGTGTGTGTGGGTGTAAGCAACACATGTTAGCCAGACTTCATCTAGCTTTATACCAAAGTATTTCTTTTAGTTAATTTAATGATATTGTAATAAGCTGCTAATATTGCCATTTACCAGTTTTAGTATGTTGGCCAGCTAGTTATAATGAAAAACCACAATCAAGACTCAAAAAAAAAAAGGTAAACAACGTCCTCTTTCCAAATTTGACTTCTTTAATATTCTTTCTGTTGTGTTAATTTCTTATTTTGCCTTTTGAAGTGCTTCTGTACAAACAGAATGATAGAGGTGTTTTTAAGCAAAACCTGCTGTATACTTACGTAACCCTAGGATCTCAAACTTCTGGGGAAACATTAATATCTTGAAATATCCTATAAAATCATATGCATATTCAGGACTACTTTAGCTGAAATTTGTCATGCAACAATCTTTTTATATGCCTTTTGGTTCATGCTATTGAAGTAAACAGTGTTTTTGACACAATTTTCTCAGAAACTTTGCCATCCTTATCCTTCTGTAACATTTATTTATGTCTGCACATTTTTGTAACTTGATGAACCCATGATCTGTAAAGAATGATGAACCCATATTCTAAAGAAAAGTTATATAATAATTATTTAATAGGTTTGGTTAGAAAACAACCCCTTAAAGCTTCCTGCCCCCTGGCAACTGTTTGTGCTTCTATCTTGAATGCATGACAGCAAATAGTCAATTTTGCACAAGCAATTAGCTGGTCTGTTGGATCAGTTAATGGAACAAGCAATGGTAGTAATGCAATGTGAAATAACATGTGTACTTCGTAAATATTTATGTTGTAAGATCTCCTAGTATTCTTGTGACAAATGACTCCACCTTCAAATATTTTTACATGCTTAATGGACAAGTTTTTTTTTTTTAATAGCGTGTGTGAAGGCTTCAGTTCTCATTTTGTAACATAATGTATTCCAAAAACCTTTGCACTCATATTTTTATGAGATTTATACAAGCTTTAGATTTTGTTCCCAAAAATTACCTGTCCTCAATTGAGAACCTTTTTGCATGTATCTATTGCAGTTAAAGAGCTTTCAATTACAGCTTGGAAGATACAGATACCTATTTTATTAAAATTATTTGGCTAACTCAAATTTCTTACTGTTCCTTGGATATTGAAAAAGTGCATTGTTGGAGTAGAGTGCATGTGAAAAAAAGATGCATCAGTTCTGCTCCAGTGATATTGGATGTAGCAAGTGCTGTCTAGGACAGATTCTGATGTTGGTCTTGTGTATCAGTGTTCCTCTTTTTTTTTTCAAGAATTCAGCTTTTACTGTTAGTTCTAAAGAAAAAAAGACTATTAAAAAGTGTGAGCCTTTGAGGTTGTGCAGGGCAAGCCTCTCTGTCAATGTGGGTACTGCTGCTTTTGAGGGAAACCTTTGTCTCAGGGGTTAACCCTTGTGAGGGCCCTGTTGGTCTTAGATGTTGCAATGAGAACCCTGTCAAAACAACCCCTCATTTTTATTACTGAGCATGACATTATATGATGTGGGATTATGTGGTCTGTTTGGATCTGCTCCTCTAGCCCACCCCAACCTGCTCCCTGGCAAGATGGAGTGAGACATGGAGAAATCCTTGATGCTGTGCAGGCACTGTTCATCAACAGTGTAAACAGTCATGTGCTATCACCACTCTTTTGGTGACAAATCCAAAACAGACCACCATAGGGGCTACTATGAAGAAAATTAGCTCTATTCCAGCCAGTCCCAAGTGCAGGATTACTGGTGGATCATTGCATGCCAGGCTTCTTGAATCCAGCATGCTTACTTGTTGGAATTGAGGCTGCATAGTTCATCTTTTTTTTCCTCACCTATCTTGGCATTTTTCAGTAATGCTCATTCCAGGTCCCTTGCCATCGTGTGATCATGCTTTATCTTTCTTAATTTACTTGTACTGAAAGGAATAAGATAGTAACTAGAGGCATTTCGATTCCCCAACTATTCTCTGTAAGACTGGAAAATAGGTTATAACCACAAATGGTAAGCCCTTGTCTACAGCAGTGGTAAAGAACCATGCAACATAAAAAGAAAGGAAAAATTCCATCTTGCTTTAAAGATCAAATGTGTTTTATTGCATGCCTTAAATGGCTGTGGATTTTCACTGTTTTGGACACAAGGTCTGTGTGGGGAGTGTCTGTACAACAAGCCCCTCTTCTCTGCTCAGCTGGGCAAGGGCACACTGACTCCACAGGGAGATGGGGATGGGGAGAATCCCTTTGATCTCTTTCATCACAGCATTTCACGGAGAGACCAGGAGACTGACAGAAAAATGGTAGGCGCTTAGGGCATTGTAAGTCTCTGTGATAGCTAAGGTTATAAAACTGTGATCATGTACATCATGTTTTCATTACTTAACATCTATTCTGACCTATAGCCAGAGCTGTTAGACTTGTGTTGATGATCTCATTCAGTAGGTGAAATGGCTTGCTTTCTGGTGAGCAGGAATGGGCTAACACACAGGCCCCTGTCTACTCTTTTCCCAAACTCCTCTGAATCAGAATTAAGTAATGAATAACTACAATAATTTTCTGTCATTTTGCATCTGTTAAACATTTTGAGATGAAACCAGAAGGCTAAGTGTGGCATGCAGAAGGTTGTATTCTCAGAAATTGAACCGATGTCTTTATGGAAAAATTTCATGGGGTATAGTGTTTGCCTTCACTGCTGGTTGAATGGGAGACCACTGTGTTTCTTGTGTGGTTCCACTTCAAGGCCAAAGACACCGAGAATGGATCTTAAGTACATTTCAATGAGAATATTTCTTTAGCAGATTTGCATGATTCAGATGTTTCAGTCATGAGATCAGCAAGGCTTTGAAACTCATCTCTGGTTATTATCCTGTTGACAACAACATGCAATTATTTTTTAGCATTAGTTACACTTAGCATAGCATAGCTTCCCAGCTTTCTTGAGAGCTCCACTAGAGGTTTCTCATTTGAGAACCCAAATTTCCTACTTCAAAATTCTTTAATTCCTAAATAGATTCTGTTTCAGAGAGCATGGGAACCTGTTTTGGATTTCATGGGAAGGCTCTGTACACATCTGTGTAACAGTCTGTGGTTAAGCCATGATTGGCAAGACACTGATGTCTTTCCACATGTGCCCATCCAGCACCCATCTGTTGAGTATTAGTCAGGTGACCTTATGGATCAGGGATTTTCACACAGCTCAGCTGTATCAATGTCAGGTGAGCCAGGTAGGAAGGGTCAAGAGGCAAAATGGAGAACTGACATTTCAGAAATAGACTGGACTGTGTCTAGGAAAAGATATTTTTTAGGCATGTCAGTGGGTATGAAAGTAGGCTGACTTTAGGGAAGGAGGCATGTCAGTGTCTCAGCACAAATGCTGGGGATAGGTGCCTTTTCTATCTTTTTCTTCATGGATTTCCATTGCTTAGAAAACAAAACTGTAGTGACAATGGGATTTCTTAGCACTTTAGAAGTAAAATCTAAGGTTTTGTAGTGTAAAAGTGATGCAGAAGATAGGTTAAAATACCTGTCTTTAATTTTGAAGATTCATTTCTCTTCATCTATAAAATTAAGTGGCTTTAGAGATAGAGAGAGATGAATTCTTAAAATTAATACATGCAATTTTATTTTTAGTTCCCTTATGGACTTCTCTGCACAAACTACAGTTTTTATTGCAAAACAGAGACATTAAGAACCATGAAACTATCATAGACATACATTAACACAGGCTAGGGGGGTTCCTCTTGCTGTACTGAAACACCCCTTAATTTCCTGTGTGACCTAGCAGCTCTTTAGAAAATAAGGATAATGACACCCTTTCCTTTCCCAGCAATGTTGTGATGATAATACATTTGTGGAAGATTGTGAGGTGCATAAATACTTCTCATAGTAGTAAGAGATTAATCTATTGTTTTCACAATGGGACTTGCCTACTCCTTGTTGATCTCCAGAGAATATTTCATTATCAGGTTGTCTCAAGTTGATAATGGCAAGGCAGTAGGTGAGAAAAGGGGGACAAGGTGGATGTGGAGAGTCAATTTTGGGAGTGTAATAAATAAGGACTCTCATGTTGTAACCCACAAGCTAGACTGTACCACATAAGTCAATAAGAGGTCAGAAAAGTATGCCTTTAACATGCAATGTCTGTGTGCGAACAGTAATAAGTTAGGTATATTAGAGATGAAATTTTGAAAATTAAAGTTATCTGAAAATGAACTTGGGGGTATCAACTGGGCTCTTTAAGACCAAATTTAATGAGTGTTGATTGCCTTGTCACAAAGAGAGGGAATGCATTGATGAAACAGGCTGATAGAAAGTGGAAGGTGTGAATACACAGGTAGATTAGAAATAATGTAGTAAGTAGCCTCCATATTAATCCTGGGACTTGGATCTGGCCTGTTAGTGAAATAATTGGACCACACAAATGCTAAGTGAAAGGAATGTAACTGTACCAGGAACATGAAGAAGAAAATAGTCTACTTTGCACAGAGGGAAAAGTTTTTACCAGAACAAGCAGATGTCAAGCCCACAGGCCTATTTTCAGTTGTAGAATTCAGGAGTATGGGCACAAGTCATGGACTGCTCTATTAGTTTTTACAAAAACTGGCCTATGGAACTTGCCTATGGAAAACTTGATGGAGGTCGGTAGAATTCAGGGAAGGATTTGACCTTGGCCGTGATGAGAAGAGTGTATCAGTGATAATATTGTTAACCTGTGAAGTTTGAGAAGAGATCCAAGTCGTTGTTTTCCAGTGGATGAGTTAGTTATAACTAGGCTTTGGAGATTAAATAAAATTTTGTTCCAAATTACTTCAAAGCTGCTGGGTTCTAGAGTTTCCTCTGTAATGAGTCTGAATAATGGACACAGTGAAACAGGGATCCACTTTTAGGTGGCAATTCCTCTGTTACTGTGCAAATCATTATTTCATTTTTGTGGACCTACATATTGATTTGGGGCTTTTGTGGGTTGCTAAAGCTTTTTATTATAGCATTCATGTATTTATTTTCAAATGAGCACGTCATCTGCAGTGTAACTTGGCTGTATTTTCACACTTGGCACATGAATGTAACTCTGCAACTTTATTAGAATATTTGAATAAATGCATTGTATTTTGGCCAAGTTTGTTCACCAACTGCTGCTGCAATCAATGAAGTTTTAGGCTTTTCTGGTAATAAATCAATTGTTCATGCACCTAACTGCAGAATAATAGTCTAGCTCTGTATATTGAAATTTTGGTGATGCCATTTGCATGTGAAAAGACACATTTTATCTAAGGTCAGTTATTAAAAACCAGTTATTAAAAATGTACTGGGGAAGGTAATTCTTTCCATGGGAAAATGTAAAAGTCTGACAAAAGAAAGTGGCAAAAGAAGAGAGCTCCGGAGTTTGTGGTTGTATCCGTGATGCTGTTGTGGAGAGTTGTTGAACACAACTGAGAGCTGCTCCTGAGATTGTGTTTTTGTGACTACAGCATTCCTGCTGTAGTTTGAGGAATTACGCTTTTGCCAGGGTGTCTCACTCAAGGATGTTAGGGTTACCTACTCCCTCCTAGCAAATTTAGGGGAAAAAAAAAAGAAAAAGCGAGGGAAAAAAAAACCAAAAAACAAAAAACACAAAAGACAAAAAAGAAAGGAAAAAGAAAAAGGAAAAAAAAGAGGAGGAGACCCTGGAGCTACCTTCAGGCAGGCAAGCGCCTTGCAATTCAGCAGATTTCCAAGCCGCTTTCCTGTGGAAGCAGCCCGGAGGCTGAGGAATGTGGGGTCAGACAAGAGCTCAGTCACGGTGTATTCCCCGGCGGCTGCCCGGCATCGCGGCAGGCCGGCCCGCATAATCGTTCCAGGCGGCCCGTGGAAAACCACCCTCTGGTTAAGCTGCATCATGCTGTTCCACCAATGGAAAAAATTGAACGGGAGGAGGGTGTGTAGCCTGCAGACAAAAATACATCCAGCCTCGCGCAGGGTCTGTTTTTAGTTCCCGACGGCCGTGCGCTCTGAAGTGTTAGGCACAGTTTCCTGGCATGCCCAGGGCTGGGAGAGGCTGTGTCTGCGTGTCCCTGTTCCCGTGGCAGTCTCGGGCCAGCCGGGAGGCTGCGGGCAGCACCGAGGGGAAGGTAAGCGGCACTGGGGACCGGGAGGGAGATGCTGGGGGAGAGCAGTCAGCTCTCTGCTCTCCGACTGCCGGCCAGGGTTGGAGCACTGAAAGGAAAGAGGGGAAGGACTTGGGAAGCCTCTGAAAACGGAGGGCAGAGCGGGCTGCTGCGGTGCCAGGACTTGCAGCCTCTTTGCTGCCTCTGCTACGGGTGGCTGCACCCAAGGTGAATGGTTTTCCTCCAGAACAGTTCTTGGTGGTCATCTGTCAAACTCTATTGCCCGAATTGCTAAATAAACCACTGCTGGGATAATTTTACATCTCTGCTGTGATGGGGCTGGATTTTTTTTTTAAGGCAAAGTATGAGAAAGTGTGGTTAATAGTACGGCGGTTTCTGTTATGTTAAAGTGACTCTTCCAATACAGTGAACTCAACAATCCCTCTGAATCTTTTATTTTTTTCTATTGTTCTGTCTATTCTCAGTAATACTTAGTGACTTGCAATAAATAGTGTGTCCAAGCAATGGTGTAATGTCTGTGTAGTGTTAGAGGAAAAAAATTTTGGTCATCATTACTACCACTGCTGAACTGGGATGGTATGGAAAACCAAAGCTTCTGCATTTGCCAGAGGTAGGTCTGGCAGCACTTCTGATCTTTCTACGTAATTTTTAAATACATAATTGTACACAGATTGTGAAAATGCTATGTTCCTTGGCAGACAAAATAAAAATGAGGAAAAGGCCCCAAAAATGGGGACGTGCCTTTGCCCCTTGGTTTCCTTTTTTTTCCAGAGTGGTGATTAATTGCTTTTGCAATCAGTCAGAGTTTGCAACTTTGTTTGTGCTTGTTGCTGATGTGGTCACTGAGTTAATTTTGTACACTGGTGACTTCATTCTGGAAATCATGCATTTCTTTCTCTTTAGGGTGGAAGATTTGTTATACAATGTATAGTAAGTTACAATTTAGAGGCAGCAGTTGGAATTTTTTTGTCTTATCACCTTCAGTGGGAAAGGTGTATCCGTGTACCGTGGGTGGATGGACTCTGAATAGGGCAGTCTGTAGCTGTGAAGCTACAAAGCAATTTTTTTAGTGAGGAAACCTAATCCTCAGTGTACTCTTTTTGTTCTTTTAATGTGTGAGTAACATGCTGGTACTAAAGGGGTAAAGGAGTGGAAACCTTCAGCTTTGTTACTGCTGTGGAGCTCTTGGCATGTAAAAATCAAGGTCTGATTTCAGTTTTCCAAGGGACTGTGTCTCAAATTTATTTTTGGTGTCTAACTCCCAGATCCTCTGTCCTCTTCAGGAAGTCCTAGGACTGAAGGTAGGAAAGCATTTACTTTGGAATCAACACTCAGGTATTTATGAATGTGTAAACTAAGAAGTAGAAAAGACTATGCCAATTGTGGCCTGTTTTCCCTCTCCTGCTTGCGGAGCAGGCAGTGTAATAGGTGACAAGTAGGGAGTTTTGCAGCCACCCCAGCCCCTGTCCTTCAGCCCGAAACATATTGTTCTGCCAGTTCCTAATGAAGGCTTTTCTCTGATGCCATGAGTTAAGAGTTGTTCCAATAGACTTGGAATGTGTTATGCCAGAAAGAGTCTTTGTGGGCAGAATGTGTTAATGTTCCTGTCTTGGATTGTTCTTCCATTCTGCCATTTGCTTCTCTTCTTTGGTAGGGTCTTTGTGGCTGCTTATGGTGTTGTGAACTGTCCAGAAATAACCTTTATCCTGTCTTCTCCAAAGCTGCTGTTTTGGCACCTACAGTTTTGGGGGGATATGTGTGAGAGAATATCCCTATGGCTTCCTGCTGACTGTGGTTATATTTGACAGCATGAGTTGGTTGCTACTGAAACAGATGAGAAAGGAGAAGGGCAAACATTCCTGGTGGAGAATTGGGAATCTCAGTTTGACCAGAAAGCCCAAGTCTCCCCTCCTGGTGTTACTGTAGGTAAAGAGGGCTGAGGTAGAGACCTCTTCAGGAGTTTGTCTAAGCAAAGCCTGCAGTCTTGTGCTCGGTCTCCAAAGTGCTGGGCAGAGACGCTGGAGCCCAGGCTCCCCTGCTTGGGGTATCTTGGCTCCTTTCGGGTGCAAAGGAGCCACCTCAGGCTTCCCACCTGGGGCTTCAGGCTGTGAAATCCCCTGAAAGCACTGTGTAGTTCTGCACCAGGACCTAACAGTGTGCTTACAACCCAAGTAGGTGGAGAAGTCTTTCAGATCACTGAGTTAATTTCCCCTCCGAGGGCAGGAAATAGACCCTTAGACATTTCAACTCTCTAACTACTGCAGCTACTGCATTAAGCCAATATGTTAGCTGGCGTTCCTGGTGGATTCTTTTTTTTTTTTTTAAGCAAGCTTAATGGCTTTTATTTAAATGGATGAGCACTTTAGCCATTGTGTATAAATTCAATAGCATTTACAAATGGTGAAATTTGTTTTTCCTGCCAAAAAAAAATAAGTCCATAGAGATTTAGATTGTATCACCACTGGTATAATATGATAAGAATCTTCAGGCTTGATTCAGCCTTCCATATTGCACTAACTTGAAAGCTATAAAGCCTAATTCAATAAAGCTGCCAGTCTTGGACCTAGAGTGATGGGTTGAGCAAAAGAAGGGATCCCATCCCAGGTACGGGATGTTTAATTCTGATGTGATATAGATGTGAAGCACTGTAGATCTATTGGAATTAATGTTATTTTATTGGAATTAATGTTATTTTAAGATCTATTGGAATTAATGTTATTTTAACAGAAAAGGAAAGTGTCCCTTTCTTGCTTAAACTGTGAAATTAGAAGTTCATCTGCAATGTAGGTATGATTCACAACATGAAAAGAAGTGTCTAGGCTCATAAAAACTACTTATGTTTAATGAGAAAAACAACTGACTTTAATTTGATGTGTAAGCTACCAAACGGTTCCTAATACAGGAGACTAGACCTCTACAGAGACTAATGAGTGAGTGAGGAATTCTGGCTTCAAATTGAATTTTTAAGGCAAAATAGTCCTATTTTTTTAAATACAGGCATGCTTGTGGTGTTTTAGTTATTCATTCTTTGAATACAGTGGTATATAATGCAAAGTATCCTGCCAAGAATACTGTGGCATAATTATTATGGTATATTTTTATAATAGGAATGTGATTGAGATTGCAGGAATAAGAAATCTGCTTCTGATTTGTGGAAGCATGTGACCAGAGTGCGTAGTTTGAAAAAATACAGTAAATTGTTTCCAGTAAGAAACTCCACATTTAATCCAGCTAGAGTGTTGTGCTTTCCTGCCCCCCTCATTAATTTCACATATCCGTCCCTACATAGCCATGCAGGAAGGGGAGGGCAGGTTCACATTCTAACATTTTGTATTACTTTCATATTAAAAACCAAAGTAGATTAAAAGTTAATTAAAGCTTCAAACCTGTAATTCTGTATCCCTGAAAGAATTCACAAAGTACAGTGATTCTTTGGAAAACTTATGGACACATTAAGTTAGTTATATACAATCTCAAAGACTTTGTAAGCCATTTAAAATGGGCAATGTTTTAACCGTTTGGTGAAAGAGGATGTAAAAGTCGTTTGAAAGAAAATACAGGATTTGCTCAGGCAATTCAAACAAAAAATAACACAAAAAGCTTTTCCTGATGTAAAAAAACACCAGTGTAATTGCTCTACATCAAACCCTGCAACATTTCTAACTTGGTCCTCTGTTAAAACAAAACAAATTGGTAATTTCTTATAAATCGGGGGATTTTCTGTTTAGTTTCTTATTGTTCTGAAATAGTTTCACATTCTCCATTATCCCAGCTGCTCTAGTTTTGATGACAGTCTCCTGGGGTGCACTTAGGAGCTGTGCACTGAGGGCAGCTGCCTGTGCAAGGACCCTGGTGCTGCCTTTTCTCCCCTCTGTGCCTCCTTACTCCATGTGCACAGTCCAGAGATGACCACACTGGTCCCCTCCATGGCTGGGAGCCCTTACCTGCTCTTGTAGAAATGAGGGCTTTAAACACAGCAGAAAGCACGTGACTCCTCTTGCTTCATCACTAGAGAGTAGTTGGTGGGATATACTCTGCCCTCAAAGGCCCTTTGTACAAGTCTTTTTATCACTGCAGAGTGAGTTGAAGCTCTGCCTTTTTTTGGCAGATGCTTATACTTGGGTAGGTGGCTGTGAGGGACTGCCCAGTGGCAGGTATTCCAGGATTGGTCCTATCCTGTCTTGAAAGGAACTGCAGGCAACAATCCTCCTGTTAGTGAAGAAAGTCTGATGAGTTTGTGATACATGCTTGCTGCTTAAGCTATAATTAAAAATAAAATACTTGGTTAGTTTATTTCTTTCTTTCTTTCTTCAAAGAAAGATTTTTTAAAAAGTTAAAACTGTGTTCTACTGTGTCATTGTGAAGAGCTGAGAAGGTGGAGGTTGCTCTCGTCTCCCAGGTAGCAAGTGACAGGACCAAAGGAAATGGCCTCAAGTTGTGCCAGGTGCAGCTTCATATTAGATATTAGAAAAAATAATAAATCTTCACATGAAAGGGTGGTCAGGCATTGGAATAGGCTGCCCAGGGAATGGTGGAATCACCATCCCTGGAAGGGTTCAAAAGGCATGTGGATGTGACACTATGGATAAGTGGTGAACTTGGCAGTGCTGGGTTAAAATGATCTTAGAGACCACTTCCAGTCTTAAGGATTCTATAATTCTATGTAGGATCTTATTTTACAGGGATGAGACAGCTAGCTCTAGGTCTTACCTAGCTCTTAATCTAGTTCCCCTTTTAAATGCTTTTTACTTCTTAATGATAGGAGGTTTTAAATTTAAGCTTTTCTGCTATGTGTGAAGAGTTTTGCTCTTGGTAATGCTGAAGACTCTCATGAGTTCCTGCATTTTTAAATGAACCCTCCTTCAGTGGTGCCAATTTGATGGCATGATGTTAGCCTCATCTGCACTCATCCATACTTTTATTTATTTTATTTTATTTTATTTTATTTTATTTTATTTTATTTTATTTTATTTTATTTTANTTTTATTTTATTTTATTTTATTTTATTTTATTTTATTTTATTTTATTTTATTTTATTTTATTTTATTTTTTACTGTTTTTTGCCACTCTGGCACAGATGATATGTTTAGTAAAGTGAGACTCAACTTCCCTGTAACTCTTCAGTAGATTTTTGGGGAAGCTTCAGCAGGGGTAAGTGGTTTGTAGACCACGTATTTTTTTATCTGCCAGTGAAGATTTGTTTTCACCAGCCACCCAGAGGAATAAAGGCATCAAAATACATCAGAGACTTAGCTTTGGTACATGTATTTATCTCATGAGGGTTAACTTCATGATCCAGACTAAAGTTTAACATTGCTAGGTTTGATTTTAGTTGAGCTCTTTCAAAATCCTAGGTGGTGGGACTGAGACAGTCCCAGTAAAGCAAATCTGCTGAGCCTCCCTAGGAAGGTGCTACCACAGCCTCTTGCCTTTTTATGGCCACTGTCCAATGCTGACTGTGGTGGTGGAGCGTTCAGCCTACTGACGGCTTCCCATCTGGAAGCGTGCCCATTTTCTGACCTGTAGTTTTAGAGAGTCTCAGCCCAGTTAGTGTGACTGTATGGGAAGCAGATGGCTGACAGTAGCAAAATCATGTTTGGTATGTGTTCCTGCTATAGCAGATGAGAGCAGAGCAGGAGCCTTTCTCCCTTGACTCAGATCTCCCACCAATTCATAACACAATAATTCCTTGTTATATCTCTAAGCAAACCTAGTACTGGGATATTATTATTATGATTCAGTTTTGCTTGAAATATGATTAGTGAGTCAAGTTTGGAAACCTTTGAGAGATTAAGACTGGAGAGGAAAGCACCCCTGCAATTCATGAGCTCTACTTGTACTTGTGTTTCCCTTAAGGAAAGTAATTTTCTCCTCTAGCATTCATAAAGCAGTCCAGCTGTGGTGGTAATAATGAGGGAATAGAGGTGGCAGGCACTTCTCCCAAGCAGCTCCTGAGCTTGTGTGTTGTGAAGTGAAAAAAGTCTAGGATAAATTTATGTGGAGAAGCCCCAAGATGGGGAAATACATTTTTAGCTCTTGGATTATGACTGGTGTTAATGTTTGGGTGTGGTGGGGATGGTGGGGTTCCCGGATTAGTATGTTTGCATAGCTGGGCTTTTTTGAATGTGTCAAGGGGAACCAGGATGAAGATTGAAAACTTCTTTTTTAGGGAATGTGGTTATAATTGAAAGCAAATAAACTCTTAATAGTCATCTTCACACACGGTGAGCTGCTTTCTAATTATGGTGATTATAATGGCTGAAAATATTCATAGAAACTGTTTTTGCTCACAAGAAGTATTCATCCCTCTGCAGAGGAAGCGAGAAAAGCATGTCTTCTGCAGCAGTGGATAGCTGTGAGAAATACAGCTGGAGCTGAACTCTGTCCCCTGCACTGTAATTTCTAGGGGTTCCACAGATCAAATAGTGTAAAACCTTTGAGTGTTTGGAGTGAGCACAGCCAGAGTTTGTCCATGACCGCCACCTTGCCCCAGTATCATGCAGCCTTTGGGTATAAGCTGACTTGCTCCGGCCTTCCTCAACTAACTGGAAGTAACAGAAATAAAATTGCTTCTCACAAGTCGGAGGCAAGAGAAAGGCATGACAGCTGATTTCCAGGGTGATGGTCTTTGTGCAGCCTCAGAGATGCCCTGATAGGTTATTGCAATGTGTGTGGATATTTAGCCTGTGGTAGCTTTCTGAATGACTGAGATGCTGAGAACAATCCCTTGGGGCTGTTATTCTGGAATTTATTGACTGTTTTGCTGTAGTGCAGACTGGTTCCTGCACAGACTGAGACACTGTTTTGTAGACATTGTACCCTGAGATAAATTTATTCCCTCACCCATTGTGTGGCCTGTGTATCAGAGACATGTACAATGGACCCTGGCAGCCGTGGCTCAAGCCTTGACGAATTGAATGTCTGTCTTTTGAGGTTCATGACAGCAGCTTGCTCACTACCTACTCTGTTAAAAGGATTACCTAACCATTGCACAATCACTATGGAGACCAGATGGTCTTTTTGCCTGTTTCTTTAGAAAAATTGAGTTCAGTGTTTCTTTATGAATAGGTATAAGCCCCTCAAAGGTCTCTTTTTGAATGTACTTTCTGCTCCCAGATCAGGAATTCTGAATGTAAACTCATTGCTTGTTTGTGGTCTGTGCCTCTTGGATATAGGAAGACAATACTGCTGGGTGTTGGCAATTTGTTCAGACCTTGGAGCTTAGGAAGTTTGTGTGTTGTCTTCTGCTAGCCTTCAATCAATAGTCTTTTTGTTCAATCCAGGTTGCAAATGACACTTCAAAAGCTGTTCATATAAAGGAGTGCACTTAGCAGCATAGGCAAATCAAACCTGCACAGGCAAGGGTACCATAAATATAAAAATTCCAAGTTGTTAGAGAGAGTTAGAAAATGCCAGTTTTTTTTCTTTTTTGAGTGTAAGATGAAATTTCTGTGGCTTATCTGTTTTATCAGATATCTTTGTGATAATAGGCATTAATTCATGTTTATAGGTCTGAATCATCTGTATCATGATCAGTCTCTTCTAAGTGATTTCTTTGCTAACATTCTTCTAGGTTTGCTGTTAAGACTGTTTTTAGTTCTAGCTGGCAACATTTACCTTTGGTTTTGGTACGGTTAGCTACATACCAGTGAATTAATTTAAACTCTTTCAAGGTTCTTATACAGTAAATAGCCACAAAAAGGGTCAACGAGAGCAAAATCCAGCATGTTCAAATCAAGTAGCTATTCAATTGAAAATTATGAACAGTAGCCATGGAATTTAGATGGAAAGGAAAAATTTTGGTGGTACTGTGTTAAGAACAGTTTGTAACTTAATTGTGTGTTCCAAAACTTAGCCTAACATCTTGTACTACTTCATTTCTATGGAGTGTTTCAATCCCTGAGCTGCTGGTGTGTTCTATGAGATCCAGATTTGGTCCTTTTTCTCTGAGTTGCAGTCTTTGTGTGCTAAGTGAAGAGCCAATACTTTCAGAGGGTTAGGAAGAGCTTGGGTCTTGTTACCTCTGGGTCTGTGCAACACTTGGTGCATCCTTTTTCTTGTTTTACTGGCAGATTAACTTAAAATCAGAGCAAACCTAAAGAAGGAAGTTACTGGGTGGCTACTGGAGTGAATTTCATGGTGGTCTTTCACTGCAAAGGTCATGGTTGGAATCCAGGCGTGAGGAGAGATAAACAGATGCTGTGGGACATTGCTCTGATCAGTCTGGTCCACATTGTAATGGACCCCTGCGCAATACTGTGAACTGTAATTGGTCTTCCAAAAGGAAAACTGGAGAGGGATGAAAGTTTGTCCTGACTCGTCAGTGAGAGGAGAAAAAGACAAACAAAGAGGAATGAAAATGAAACATTTACTCAATGACTTATGTCTACTAATTCAATGTCAATTGTTTAAGTATGCTTATAATAATGTATGTTTAAACTCCAGGAATCAATCCAGTTCAATTCATTGAACTACTCTTAATTTGTAACTTTTGGGTTTTTTCTTTTACATTAATTTTACTTTTTTTTTTTTTAACATTTTTTTACATTTTACTTTTTTTTTTTTTCCATTTTTCTTTTATATTCATTTTACGTACAGTTGGAGTAAGGGGTAAGTTGTATTTGACTGAAAACCCTTTTTTGTCCTTTTGGTGTTTTCTAGGAAGGCTGTGTGCAACTTCATTCTGTTTTTGGCAAGCATAGTGGCTGGCCACGAAGACAATGCAGAGCATACTGACTGCTAACCGTGCCTGTGTTTGAGAGTGTTCTTACAGGTTTGCTCTTTCTTTTATACTATACTTTTAATCTAAATGTGCTAAGGTCTTGAAGTAGGGATGTTAAAATATAGAAACTCTAGAAGATAAGATTATGCTTTTGCAGCTTATTTTGACAATTTTTTTAATGAGGCAGCAGTGTATCCTCCTCCGGGTGATAGTCTGAGATTCTATGTGTGAAGAAGCGTAGTGCCGATGGAAAAAGCATTTTGGTGCTGTTTTCTGTACATTACAAACACTGGAGATTCATTCTGAGTTACAAAAAGAACAGAACAGTCTTTTTTACTTTGGGATGCACTTTATGTAGGTTTGAAATCTTCAGTCGCCTCAGTGGGGCAATGTAACTGCTCCAGTGTGTGCTATTCACTGCAAGCACTGAAAAACTGAAGAGCATTTCATCAAGTGAACTATCAAACTCTGCTGTGCTGAATGAACATAATGCAGTTTTGTGGAAGTAGTGGAAGATGAGGCTGTTTGTTAACCAAGTTATTTTTTGTCTGATTTTTGGCGTGGTTTTTTTTTTTCCTTTCTCCTAGATTAGCTTCATTTAAACACATAGCTGGGGTTTACTGAAGGTTTTATTGAGGCAACACTTGGTTGCACAGAAATCAGTCAAGCTGAAACTGCAGTGGGCTTGTCTGCTGCCAGAAGGGATTTCTCTGAAAGTACAGTTCACTTTACATCTAAGTTATGATTATCTTGCTGTCTCCCTTTCATTATGCCATTGTTCTTGGGAGCCAGAGATTTTGTAAGTTATAAGAAAAGGATGTTGCCAAGGGTGTGGGTGGAGGAAGGTGTTGACATGATTTCAATGGAGTTAGATTCCAGCTTTATAACAGAGGGGTAATGAACCACAGAGAAAACAGGCTTTCCTAGCTTGCCCTTAAAATAAGTTCAGTTTTGAATTTAATGTTGTACATGGCTATTTAATGGCTTTTTTTGAAACAATTGTTTCATATCATTTTTTAAATAGGCGTTTTCCTGTGTAGAGGGTAAAAATGGCCTGTTACTTTTTGCTCTACCTTTTAGCCATTGTTTCTAATGAAACTCTTCTTAATTTAGTGGAAATGGGGAATTCAGAAAGCCAATACAGTCTTCAGGGATCAAAAAATCATGCTGCTACTACAGCTGGTGCCAAGCAAAAGCCTTGCTCTCTGAAAATTCGCAGCATTTATGCTAAAGATGAAAAGTCTTGCTCTATGCATGGATGGGGACATACCAGCAGTGGCTCAAACTACAAATCAAGGTCCCTTGCCAGAAGCTGCCTTTCACACTTCAAGAGTAGTCAGCCTTATTCCTCTAGACTTGGTGACACTGTGATGAAGGTCTCCAAAAGCAATGTCCATGCCAAACACAGGACAAATGCCTCAGGGGACTACTACCAAGGGAATAATGTGATGTTTTTGCCAGAGAATG
This sequence comes from Peucedramus taeniatus, assembly GCA_013400575.1. Lineage (NCBI taxonomy): Eukaryota > Metazoa > Chordata > Aves > Passeriformes > Fringillidae > Peucedramus > Peucedramus taeniatus. The sequence goes on along the minus strand of WBNO01002322.1, from coordinate 15,262 downwards.
GTTTCCACTATATTGGCCTCCAAGCTGGAAGTAATCATGCTGCCTCTCAAGAATGCAATGGCCATATTTTAAATTGCTATGGAAAAAATGAGAGTCTTGCATCAACCTCCCCAGCAGAGGACAGGAGGAGTCCTAAAGTTCTCATTAAAACTCTGGGGAAGCTGGACGGTTGCTTGAGGGTCGAGTTCCACAACAGCAACAACAGCAAGGTACCAACCGAGGAGTCCAGTGGACCAGTGCAGTTGCTGAGATATTCCCCTGCCTTGGAATCTAAGCCAAATAACCTGCTTGATGTCAGGAGGAACTCCAGTGCAGACTGTTCTTCAAGCCATCGTCTGTCACCTACTGATTCAAGGCTTCGGTCTAGTAAAGGGAGCTCCCTCAGCTCTGAGTCTTCCTGGTATGACTCTCTCTGGGGAAATGCTGGGGATATCAATGAGCTGGATGGTTCATATTTGACCAGGAGCACTCCAGATACAAGCATTCATGCCAGTTTCCCAGCAAGCGACAATAAGAAGTCCTTCAACCAAAGTTCATCTCTTTCTTCACTCCGAGATCTCTATAAGGATACAAATTTGGAAAGCACTTCTCCACCTGGGATCAGGCTGTCTGATGAGTATATTGACACTCCCGGTAGCCTAAGCAACCGTGTCTCATTTGCCTCAGACATTGATGTCCCCTCCAGGGTAGAGCAGGGAAGTCCTGCACATTACACCTCCTACACCCTCCCGTGCAGAAAGTCTAAGCCCCTGGGTGAGGATGCATCCAAGAAGGATACATTAAAGAACCGAATGCGACGCATCAGTGACTGGACGGGAAGTCTTTCAAGGAAGAAAAGGAAGCTGCAGGTATGTACAAACCAGTCTAAGTGCGTGAAAGTTGGTTTTTATATTCCTCTTATAAGCGTAGTGATGGCATGATATTTGTCTTTTTTGCAGGTTAATTACTTGCTTGTCTCATTTAGTAATTTGTGGAATTTTGAGAAGTATTGCATCCCTGGTGCTGTTTGAAATGTCAGCAGCAAAAAAGGATACACATTATATTATGCAAATTTTCCCTTCCTATTTTCCTATTTTGTCACCTTCTAAGTTCGCTCCAGTCTTTGCAGTCTAATATAGTGGTGAGTTTGCTTTTGAAATTGTTGCATTACTTAAAAAGTGACTTGGAGTTTAAACCTTCTTTTTATTTCAATTATGAAAATACAACCTCTCTCTACATATGTGCTATGGATCAGCATACATTATCTGAAGTGTATGAAAGGAGCAGTAGAAGGAGGACATTGTATCTATCTTTACAGGTGTTCCTGTCTGTTTTACTGGCTTCACTACTCACTTTTTGCATGTTGGTCCATTTCTAGGTAGGCAAGCAGCCGTATTTACCAGAGGTGCTGGTTCTGCCTCCACATCCTCTGAAGGTATTACATGGAGCAATCTCCTCCTTCCTATGTGTCAGCTTAGTTCACCAGATGGAAAAACTTGAGTTGCCATCTGGCTCACTGAGAGATGGTAGTGTGAAGAAGGAGATGGGAGGGAAAGGATGTTTCTTTAGAAGAATTTAAGACTAATCCCATTAATAGGAATTTAGGATGCCTGTGGTCAGGAATGAAATTCTCATCTCTAGCTGCAGGCCCCGGAATTGGCTCTTTAAATACCAGACTGTGCCTGGTCTCTGTGTGTGAGTTTGCAAGCTGAAATGAGACTGTTTTTGGATTTGGTTTAGATTTTTGGTTTTTTTCCTTCCTTTTTTCCCCCTGAATCTTCCCTGGTGTTTCTCATACAGGAACAGTCACTGTGCTCCCCTAAATGAAGAATGCTCCCTTTCAGCAGCATTGATGTGCTGGCCACTTCAGAAGTTTCCTGTCTCCTGTGCTGGAAATTCAGACAGGTCTTGTGCTTAACTATGTGCATCTGTCATTGCAATGTAAAACTCTGACAGACCTTAGGCTCAGAAATTAGTTCAGCATAAGGTTTGCTGCTGTGTGTCCTACTTGGGGGCTACAGAACTGGGAAATGAAAATAAAAGCTGTTTATTAGCATCACTTCTTTTGTGAGTTAGTACTCATGTACTTTATCAGATGCTGTCTTTTCACCTTCTTACTCAGGTGTGAAAGAGAGGGCAAAAAAACCTGGAATCACTGAGGAGGCTCAGTGCTGTGTTCCAGGATTCTTCACTGATTTCAACATCTGTAGCTGCTCTGGATTTTACTGCCAGGCTTTACATATGATTTCTGCATCCCAGACCTTTAATATGTATTGCTTAGTTATGACATTTTCAGAATGGCATTTGTGGTGCGCAGTTCATAGCTATTTTGAATTCACTGTGCAGTGAACTGACTTCAGACACAGCAAGGAAATTTGGCTGGCGAGATTGCATCAAGCTTGAATCAGATTCTGGTAGAAGGAAAACAGCTCTCGCTCCAAAAACGGTGGTTTCTTAGGAAAAGGCGTAGGAAATGGTTAGTCACTGATTTTAATCAGACAAGTATCCAGCAACAGGAAGGGTAAGAGGGAGGTAGTGAATGCATTGTAGTTCTGCGGTTCCTTGTGTGGCTTTATTGGTTTGTTTCCGTCTCTCACACTTTAAGCAACCTGCCGTCTCTTCTAGGGGTTGCTGGGTTGTAGTTTGGTAATGCTTATACTCTTAACAGGTCTTTTAGCTTAAAGAGACAGAAGTGTCGGGCATGGTTCTGATCTGTCACGTGGCTGGTCCCTGTTTGTGCAACTTCATCTCGTCGATGGCAGCATCTGTGCTTTGAACAGCGCGTCCCTTCCTCCGTACATTAGTAATAACTGGCTGTGAGTCACTTGGGCTGAACGTAGGTGAAAGCTGGAATATTTCCCTCTAAGTGGGCCTAGTGCTGGTAGTGGCTGGGTAGTCCCTCCAGCTGTCCCAGTGGAAACAAAGCAGCCAAGCTCCCTGCTTCATGGGAGCACAGGCCTAGGAGGCACAGGCATGGGATATGGAGGCCAGACCCCTGACACTAGAAAGGCAGTGGAGTTTAATCCCCTTTGTGAACAAATTGCAGTTTAAACACAGGTAGGATTTTCTCCATCTTGAAGGCTCCTTCCAGACCATCTTATTCAATGCTTGCTAATAGGCAGAGTAAATGTAGTCCCAGACAGTTCTGATGTCAGTATTGCCTGCTACATTAGTTATTCTTTCCTATTTTTTAATCTGTTACGATTTATTTAAAGGGAGAAGTGGTGGATTTCTTGGCCTGCATTTGTGGGGCTATACAGACTCTCCTTGGTCTCCTGTGTTAAGATTTGAAATCTATTTCCTTTTCATTCTGGCACCCTTCCTCCTCATCTGTTTTAAATCATACACAAAGAGATTTGCATATGGGATATTCCAGAGGAGTCCTTGCTTATGCTCTGTCCAGTTATTTGGATGTTTCCTTATGTCTGACTTGATTTGATGTATCCTGGAATTGAATTTGCCTTTCTAATCAAGACTTGCAATAATCTTTTCCAAGACCTAGTTTTCCTTGCATGAGGGTGTGCTAAAGTGTTCCCTCAACGCATCACTAGTACTGTACTGCAGCACACATCTTCATTTAGTTTAATCTGTGCTGAAACGGCATTGTGGTGATGCTGAGTTGCAATTAAGTGTGTGTAATCTGAAAGGTGTGTGTGATGTATGTGAGACCTGTGGACAGAATTTAGGCAGACTTGCTGCACACCCAGATATGACTAAAGATGGCAGTGTAAACTCTGTGCAGCTCTTTAGCATGGAGAACATTAGCAATTTCTGTGTAAAATGAAAATCCATCCACCAGAAACAGTTACTGAAGACAGGTTCTTGAATTAAATAAAATTGCCTCACTTCAGGAATCATATCTGAAATTTTATGACTTTATAAGCTGGAGCTCTAATGTGGGCTGTAAAGAGAATTTAAAAGAAAAGTACGTTGAATGAACCTCTTTATTTGACTTGAAAACTGGTATTAGATTCTCCTTTTAGCATGGCTCCTAATGAATGTAGCAGGCTGCATTTTTTCCTGTGCTGTTCTTTACAGCTAATTATTATGTGTGTCACTTTGTCTAATTGGTATCATAGCCACTTTAACTTTTGCCTTATCTTTAGCTGTTCCAGAGAATATCTCAAACATTGAGAGATCTCCCTAAATTCAGCTGAGCAGAATCAGAGATCTAACATCTCTAGATTCAACAGAGCAAAAACCAGCAGAAAGTCGCCTGGCAGGGAAACCACCTGGAGCAGCAACTTAGGGCAAAGCTTTTCAGTAGTAGCAGATATTGCTACAATGACAGCCTTCTCAAGGACCAACAGAGACTGCCAGACTCTGCCAATTCCGTTCTTCAAGAAAAGAAAAATACAAGTTACGGTGTTCTGGTGAAGTGTATATATTCATTTTGGATTCTTTATCCATTTTCTCTACTCTGGTACTTCCTCATTCCTACCCTTTCTATGCGTGAGGAGAAAACATATTTGGTTTGGTTAGTGACCTGTCATTGACAGGTTGCATTCCACCCTTTTCCTTAATGCTTGTTTTTCCAGTGGTGGATTTTCACAACAGATCCCTTCTATGTATTTGCCTTTTCTTGTGTCCCTTACTAGTGTTTTGGGACTGAAAGAAATACATGTTCTTAATAAGCTGTACACTAATGTTTTTCAGGGGACACTAGCAGTTCCTGGACAATAATCAAACAATTAAAATGCTGGATTTTGGCACACAAGTACAGTGGCAGTAATTAAAACAAGGGTGGAGAAGGCGTTCAGTTTCCCCTGAAATACAGATCACCCGCGCAATTGTACGATCCATGTTCTACAGTCGCTTTGTGGCATGAACGCATTACATGTAGGATTTTATCCTGGTTTGCCACCCCATGTGCCCATCTTCCTCCCTTTACCACATAAAACCAGTTAAACTGTTGATGTTTAGGGAGTTACTCTTGGACAACACTGATTAACACTCTGCAACAAGATTTGAGGAAGGTGCTCCTTTACCATGAGAATTGGAACGCTAAACAGTGATCTGAAAAGCCATACTTGAAGTTCAAGGTACTATAAGGGAACGTGAGTTTCAGGTCAAACTGGCTTTTGTGAGGCCACAAGCAGCCGTGTCCTGCTGCTGGAAAAGTGGCTTGTCTGGCATCACCTAGGAGGGAGGGTGTACAGTTCCAGTCTTGGCCGCGCACCGAAGGTCCTGATGCTATCAAAACACAGCACAGCTTTTCTGCTGCAGTTTTGAAGAGCATCAAATAAGAAGCAATGAAACAAAAAAGTAGCTGTTTTCAAAGCTGCTGGGGAGAACAGCTCCCAGGAGACCAATGTTTATTTACTTTGTTCTTAGTACAGTAGTCTGTGAGAAAATAAATGCTTTTAGAGAGGCAGTCTTAACTTGAAAGTATAATGGCTTTATTATTACCGAGGGTAATAGCTTCACTTCTCAAATCGTTTGTTGCAAGATCTTCTTTTTTCTTCCCTTGCACTTTTACTGTAAAAGGCAACATGTCTTTTGTGTTTTAGGTTCTTAAATCTTGGTTGCTTTTAAATAGCATTGGCAATGCTTGAGTTCGGAAGACAACAAATGGCTTCTTAGGATGGATGATGTGGTTCTCAACAGTGAAGTTAGTCCAAGGAGCTCTGTTTTGTGTAGTAGGAAAATCCCTGTCCATCCCTGGAGCCTGGGAGAGTTGGGATCAGAGAGCATATTACTTGGAAAGGCTTAAAAGAGAAATGGTCCAATCTGCCAACAAAGTCCCACGTTGACAAGCAGTGGCAAGAAATGGGCCTACTCTAGCATCCATATCAAAGGCAAAGTTGAAGTCATACCATCAGGCCTGATTATTCCAAATAAAATTAGCCAGCCCTCTCAATCCAAGGGATGAAGTTGCACAGTGCAATTAGGAGAAAGGCCTGCCAGTGCTTGATGGGATGATCAAGCTCTCATGGTGCTCCCAGCAGCTCAGAAAATACACAGCTCTGCAGCCTGGAAACTGGATTTAAGCCAGTCAGCAAGCGTGTCTTTCTTTTTTAAAATTTCATATTGTTTTATATTAGATTTTAGTAAATTGATCAATTCTAACAAGCTTAAAATATTCTTAACTTTTGACCTTTTTTTTGTTGGTTAAGCACCGTTTGTACGACAAATAGAAAGTGGAGGTTAAAATCAGCCTTGTTGTGTTGAAGCTAAACCTAGCCACCTTGCAGCAATGTGATAGCACCTAAGTATCAAAAACCCTCTAATAATAAAAAAAACCTGCTGTGACACTATTCCTGCTGGTACTCAGACAGATGCAAAACATGGTGCCTGCATTACAGATGGAGGATTTAGTTGTCTCCTGGAGTACCTCAGGTTTCAGACAGTAGTTTTTAGTGAAATTTGAGATTACTCAAAGCATGCTGGAATTACCAAAGTGCTCAGATTAGTGGATAGGGTTTAATGGGGTTCTGCTGAAAAAAACTGAATGGTAACAGTGGTGGTGTCAGTGGCTGAGGCAAAGGCTGTGATGTAATGGTGAAAAGATGAAGGAACTGGAAGTGGCTAAACATGAAACAAATTTAATTGACAAATGAGGTGTGTCTTTTGATTGTAGCTCTGGTGACTGATTGCAGATAAATTCCTTTTATGCACAGGAGCCAAAGTGTAAAGATGGGAGTGAATACTTTGACAGCAGAATGGACAACTTCACTACAGACACACTGGCACCATCACAGCTCTCCACTTTACTGTGTTCTCCTGGCTCCAGCCACACCCTGTCCCAGAGAAGCGAGTCCACCAATGCTGTCAGCAGTGATGCCTTGAGACAGAACATTTATGAGAACTTCATGCGAGAGCTGGAGATGAGCAGGATGAACTTGGAGAATACGGAGACCTCTTCAGAAACAGAAGACTCCAGTGGGGAGTCCCTTAGCTCCTTGGAGCAGCTGGATTTGTTGTATGAGAAAGAGCAAGGGGTGGTGCGCAAGGCAGGGTGGCTGTTCTTCAAACCCTTGGTGACCCTGCAGAAGGAGAAGAAGCTGGAGCTGGTCACGCGACGGAAGTGGAAGCAGTACTGGGTCACACTCAAAGGTAAAACCACCACGTTGATCCTTCATCTTGTCAGCAGCAGTTCTTTCTGTTGTGTCTCAGCAGCATTTCATGCATGCTGGCTTCTGTTAGCGGGTTTGGGGGGGATCAGAAAATCACACCTAACTTTACAAGGCCTACCCACCACAGCTTTACAGGGTCTACACACCACCTAAAGTGGAGCATGTGCCTAGGCAGCCCAGTGAACTGAGGCGCTGCTCAATGTCTTTGGGATTGTGGGTGCAGCCTTGTGTTTTATACCATAGTGGGAATTGTTTTGTCTGACTTCCTAGTTTGTGTGTTCACATCAGACTGGGGACTTAGAAGATGCTTTTGGATATTTGGAGGTCAAAGAGCAAATTGAACCAAAATTTAAGGATCAGGAGAAGTTGCTGGTGCCCAATTCCTTGTTAGAGACACACAGTTTCTGAGGCTCTGCTATGAAATTTACTGAAAGATGAGGTAGTTTATTGTAAAAATGTTTAGTTCATTACTAGCACTTTAGGTGACAATATAATGAAGAGGTGAACTCTCAGTGCCAGAGCATTTACACACGGAAGTGTGTGTGGTTCAGAGCAGGGGAAGCTGAAGCAACAGCAGGGAAAAAGCCCTGTGGTGCCCAAGGCAACCATTCCTGGGACTTGAAGGTCTCCCTCCTTTCCCTGGGTGGTCTTTCACATTCCCTGCTCCCAGCAATACCAACCCCTTCTGGCTTTTGGCATGCCCAGCTTCCCATCTCCTGCATCCGTCCTGTTGTGAAGTCACCCCCATGGGAGGGGAATCCACTCAAGGGGGCTGCTGCAAGTGTGATTGTTGTGCTCCATTTATGGCTCAGAGGGTGCTGTGAGAAGTGTACAGGAAGTGTCAGGAAGTGTGAGAAGGAAAATAATATCTATTGTGGGGAGGAAGGGAAATTTAATGGGTGAGTTAATAGGCCTTTTTTAAAATTTTGAATTGTATTCAAAGGATTTGTCTTTCAGTAAATATAATACTAAGTTAATGAGTAAGGAAATGATCAAGCTTGATAATTTCCTATCATATCTGGGACTAGAGGAGAGAAAATAACAACTTTCCCACAGGTTGCCCTTTTTAAAATTGTGCATGGGTGTAGACCTGAAGAAAAATGAACAGCAAACAGCAAGTGCTTGTAATGTTGTGCTTGATAGTGCTGATTGAAAAGAAGCAAACTTACTAGAATGAGGCAATTCTGCCTAAAAATTCAGAGACTTGTTATCAAGGGATCAAAATGTAGGCAGGCTTAACAGTTTAAATCACTTGCCATGATCATCAGATAGCATGATTCATGCTTACAAGCAGTGAATACAAAGGGAAAAACAGTACCTGGATTCCACCCTCATATTGTGAGTGTTTGTGTTATGGAGTATGAATATAGCTTCATCTGCCTCTTCTAAAATTCAGTATCTAAACAATTTAATCAAAACTCTAAACTGAAATATGCTATATACTAGTAGTTTGTGCATTTCTGGGATAATGAAGCTCTGGCAAGCAATTTAGGTGCTTCATGTTCATTTTTTTGGTTATAAAACTGGCTTATTGGTGACATTGAACAAATTGTGTCTCTTTTAACTACCTGAATTTCTGCAGGTACAAAAAAAGAACAGTAAAATTCTTTGTAAAAAGCTTTATTAACTTCTGACATTGTAACTGTTAGATACAATGCTTTTTACTTCAATGGTTGATATGCTGCATTCATGGTACAGTCTTTTGCACTTTGCTAGTTGTTTTAAATATACATTCCTCATTTCCTTGATCTCTTACTTTTATTGTCCTGTGGAGACTTCTGATTCCAAAATAAACTTGCCTGTCTGGATATCAAGGTGTACTTCTGTTTTCATAATTGCTATATCAAGATCAAGGCGTTTGCTTTGGTTCTCTTTATAGAGGTTTTTGAGTGATCAGTATTTAATTTGTTCTTGAAGTTTAAATAGCCAAGATATTTTAATGCATGACTCTAAATATGTAAATGGAGAACAGCATGTTTATTTGCACTCTATTGAGATGTGTTTAATTATAAATATGCAGAAGGCTTATATCCATCTAGTTACCTGCCAGACTTAATACATGTCCTGAGGGCTCTGCTCCACTTTCAGGGCCACCAAGACCTGAGCCTGAATAGTAACTGTGTACCAAGAGGAACTCTCTTTTCCATCTGTCCTGTCCAATTAGTTTTCCTTAACGAGGGAAATTGCTTTCCTGTTGCTCTCTCCCTTTGGCTCATGTTTTAATTAAAATATTTGGACAATAATCATCCCTGTGGGTCTGACAGAGCTTATGAAACTGGCTGCTTCCAGGGATCACTGGACTTGACCTAAAGATACACCTAGGGTGCCATACACCCAAGCATACATACATGCCCTTCAAAATTTTTTATTTGTGTACATATAAACTCTCATAAAATATGACTTATCTTCAATTAGAGCAAATAGGAGAAATATGGGAATATGGAATATTTTAAAATAAATCTTAAAAACTTTAAACTTCTGCACTTTCCAAAAATGCAGAAGTGGAAGTGGGGGTATGTTGCTGCTGCTGCTGCTGCTGAATACAAGAGAAGACTTGGTTTTGTTGGTTTAGTTTGCCCTGTTATGTTCAAATGACATTTCTGATGGGCAGAGTGTTACAAACCATGTCCTTTTTTCCAACTGCAGAGATCTCCAAGTGTTTCAGTGGCATAAAGAAGATAAAGTGAGGGCTCTCCAACCAAGGGAACAGATAGGACCAACTCTATAGGATTTGTTCTTACCCAAAATATTCTGCCAGTCACTTTGGACATTAACAGGAAAAGGTGCCATTATGTAGTATAGCGGTATTTCTATGTATTAGATTCCTTACTCTAAAAACTTTTCAGTCAATGGATGATTTGATCAGAAATCTCTGATACAGGTTTCCCTTTGTGAAGGTATTTCAGAAGTGCACTTCAGTCCATGACCCCTTGAACAGGCAAATCAGTGCGTCTTGGAGGACAGTGGGTTATAACGAGGCAGGAAGGAAAGGCTGTCAGGGATGGAGGGCACAGGCCCTTCTTGAGCCAGCTTCACTGCCAAAGGCAACATGGCACTGTAGTCATACTGCTGTGGGCTAGCATCAAGTGTCTTCTGCTGGGATCAAGTCTCCTCCACTCTGCTCCAGAAGTAAATCCACTTGTTATATTTGGGATTATCATCATCAAGAATGAAGTTTGTTTTCTGGATGCAAGATTCATACCTTAGATATTACAATATTTACAAGACTAAACATGCTCAAACTCAGCCCCTTTAAACTGTTTTAAATTACTCAGAATTGTCTGAGTCTCCAATTTTCAGCTGGATTCAAGGAAATCTGGTTTAAATTTGAGAAGTTTATTCACTAAGCATGTTGTATGAAGACAAAAGATTCTGCAAATCTTTTCAACAAATATGAAGATTTCTTAAGTGGCTGTTACGAGAGAGTTGGTTCAATTTAATAAAGAAACACAAAAGCTGATTTAACTAAGCGGGAGTTAATCTCTTCTACATGCCTTAACATTTTAATAGGCTGAGTTTATTGATAGAATAATGTGGGTTAGAAGGCACCTTTCTCCCTTCTACAAGGGGGTCCAACTCCCCTGCCATTGACAGGGACATCTTACACTACAGCAGATCGCTCAAACCCCATCCTACCCTAACCCTTGGATGCTTCCATATTGAAGCATCCAAGGTGTCCTGATTTATTTATTAAGTCCATAAATGTTTGCTACGTCTCTATTAGATGTCTGTTTCAACTTTTCATTGGCAAATTTATCATTAACTTTGCCTGTTTTTCTGTGTAGATCTTCCTTTTTTACCTGTTTCGGAAGAAGAGCGGAACTGATGTTCCCTGTCTCTGAAGGGTGCCTTAATTCACAAAAGCATTATATAATGTTGGGAGATCCATAACTTACTTTCTGCTCATGTTTTTTTGTCCCTCTGAACTGCAAAAGGTTGTACTCTACTGTTTTATGAGACCTATGGAAGGAACTCAATGGAGCAGAGCAGTTTGCCTCGATACGCCTTGTTTGCAGAAGACAGTATAGTTCAGTCGGTTCCAGAACATCCAAAGAAAGAAAATGTGTTCTGTCTCAGCAATTCTTTTGGAGATGTCTACCTATTTCAGGTAACAGGATGCATGCATAACTTGGTGGTTGTTTCCATTTTAGGATGTGTTTGTGAGTCTAAACATCTCTATGATTATATGTACACATGCACACACACATCATGTTTGTGCCTTTGACTTAAAAATAATAGCATGACTCCATTGTTGCATTACACTATTTTAATATTAAATGTATGATATGAATTCAGGTATTACACCAGTTGGCTCAGTCAATTATGGTTCAGAAGCAAGAAGAACAAGGACCACAAGTCTGCAAGAAGCTCTGGGTACTTGGTTGATTACAACTTAATCAACCTGGTTGAAAAAACAACTTTTTATCAATTCTTTTAACATCTATTAGCATTCCACCTTACAGAATGGTGTGCTCAACCCTGAATCTGTTGGCCACAGAGAATTTGCTTGAGCAAGATACTCAAGAAAGAAAACTAAAAATAATCAAAATACCTTGGCTGCTCAAGTACACCACTGGAAATATTAATAAAGAACAGTATTATGTGGAACTGCCTGCATAGAAACATGTTGATTTGTAGGTACACTTGTACATATCTCCAGAGATACTTCATGCAGATTGCATTCTCTTTACCTCAATCTTGCCTCTCCACTAACTTGGCACTTTTTAAGTAAGCAAAAACCTCTCCAGAATCTCACAGATAAAATCTTCTCTGTTGTTGCAGCCGTGAAGGTTTGTCTTTGATATCTGGTAGGGTTTACCTTAATTTTCTGGAGGGATGAAATATGCAAGTCACATCTTTCCCACGACTTATGTGGCTCCTATGCTTCTGCGGCTTTTAGACCTCGCCGGTCTAAGAAGCAGAAGCTGAAGGTTGGAGACAAGTCATGATGGAGTGTAGGAAAATCTCACACTTCATTATTTACTCAGTTCTAAAGAAAACCTTATTTCACTTGGTTAAGATAAAGTGCCTAAGACAACAGTGAACCCGTCAAGCACTTCATGCCCTAGAGCTGTTGATTTTATTTTATTTTTCTCTTATCTGCTCATAACGTTGCACCATTGATTGGTTTCACAGGCAACAAGTCAGACGGATCTGGAAAACTGGGTTACTGCCATACATTCAGCCTGTGCTTCCCTCTTTGCAAAGAAGCTTGGGAAAGAGGACACTGTCAGGCTGCTGAAAAACCAGACCAAGAGTCTCTTCCAGAAGATTGACATGGACGGCAAAATGAAAAAGATGGCAGAGTTGCAGCTCTCAATTGTTAGCGATCCAAAAAACAGAAAGGCAATAGAAAATCAGGTACTGGAAACAATTTTTTTATGAGAGCATATTTATCATTACTTCTTGCTCTGGTCTCTGTTTGTGATTTCTAAGCCTGAGAGTAATTGTCTTGGGCATAGCTGGCACAGTGGTTTTACTTACTGCCAGGTTTCTACAGCAATCCAGAGCAGTGCAGGAGGCAGGCTCCTCAGAGCTGCACATCAGACTGTTCTGTTTCATGAGCACAAAGCTTTTCCTTGTCTCTTCTGTGAAAATGTAATTAATTTTCACTGGTTTATGTTAATAATATCTAGCTGTTACATCACATACCACAGACTATATACAGTGTGTTCTGTGAATAATTTATTATTGTATTGGGGAAGAGATTGAAGAGTAGGTACTTGGCAGTATTGTTCTGCACCTTAAGACAGCACATGAGGAATACTTAGTCCTTCCTCCAGCTTCATTTGTGTAGTGGCAGACAAAACCATGTCTTCCAGTTGAAATTTAGCCATGACTAATGATCACCTGATTATCTGTGTGGTGGTGAACAAACATTAAGCTTTACTCTGCTCTCAGTTGTAGCGTGTAAACCAGAAATCACTCCAGGGATACCTTACGGAAGTACATCTTGCAGTGTTGATGTCTTGTCCATGCTCTCAGTTTTGCAGGTAGTAACAGGCAAAAGATGCTTTATTATTTAGACATGCTTAGTGTTCAGCCAATGACCTCACTACCCATGGCCTCTTGTGCACTAAATTTGTCCAGTAGTTCAGCCTAAATATGTCTGTGGACTGAGGCTGCTGTACCTTTAGTTTTATTAGGCCATTTACAGAAGACTTCTGATAATTTGAACTGATTGACTGGTCTTTGAGAGCCTTTCCAGTCAGAGTAACTATTCCTCTGTCAGTACTTCATGCTGCATATCATGGCCCCTTGAGCAGCAAATAAGGTTTATTTCCTTCGAACCAATACAGCATAATTATTTTTCTTTGGTTAACAAAACACTTGTAGTTTCAGGGATTTGATGCTTATAATATTTAAAATTCTTGCTTTACTGGCTTGGACTTGATGAAGAGCAGACTGACTAGTACTGACTTCACTGCCAAGCTCTTGTGGCACATTTGAGTCTGAAGCCATATCAGCAGAGTTCAAATAACATGCAGGTTTGTGTAGGGATTTGCAGTGCAGATGTTCATAAGCCCTTAGAGTGCTCAGATGTTCATAATTTACTTCCAGGTCACTTTATTTCATGGTCCAGAGCTGAGTGAGGTGAATGGAGGAGAAAAAATGTTAAGCATCCTTTTATTGCAGTAGGTTTTGAGACCTATAAGAATATACAGATTTCTATAGATGTCTAGTGCTTGTAACATGTGATGCACTGAGGAAAAATCCTGATGTATATTAACTTAATTTATCCCTCCCTCATCAGATATTCCTGTTAGTAGTTCATTTAGAGTCAGCTGAAGAGTATTAATGATCTTAGTATCTGCTAATTAGATGTTCTGTCCTTGAAGAACTGTCATTGTTTTCCAGCTCTGTAAGAAGTTGGCTTCATCCTGTAGAACTGAAATCCGTCTCTAGATGGCTTCATTTTGTAGACCTGAAATCCATCTCTAGGGCTGCAGAAGATTTATTCCTGTTAATCAGGAATAAATCAATGTGTATCTCAGAACATTGAATGGGGGCAGACCATTGGCACAAAGAATGAAATGGGTCATTGCAAACATCCAGTAGTGGGCAAAGAATAAATTTATAACAAGAATTTTCTCCATTCTTGATCCCTTTGATCTCTTTAAAATCTCCTTACAATTGCCTAAGGTTTGCTGGTGAAGTCTCTTCAGAGAAAAGTCGATAGATAACTCAGTTGCCTAATCTTCTAATTTGTTGTCTCAGATTGGCTTTTGCAAAGAATAAAGAAATCTTGATGTAATTAGTAACTGAGAATTCTTAATATACTTAGTATATTAACATTGAGAAAATGTTATTCCTGAGGGAATAGTTTGCATATATGTAGCTGTAGCTGTAGTTGTTTAGTAACTTTGGTTGTTTGGTGTCTTTTGCCTATTTTTAGAAACAAGAAAATATAAATTCTGGTTTTGGTTTTGTGTAAATTTGATGGTGTTTTAATCATGGGGCAGATATTATTCCTCCATGCTGAAGTACACAGTATTGCCAATACCGTATTTCTTCAGCATGCCATGCATCCTCTGCTGGAAATCTTCACTAGTGATTTATTTTGGGAAGCCAGCGGAAACAGTGTGATTGACTTCAGAAGGACTGTGGTGGTTTTTTACATAAAAATAATTTATTTTCACTGGGGAATTATCTTGGAAGCTCTGATTTCTATAGCCTTTCTCAGTTTCCTTCCTCAGAAAAGCAATCACCAAATGTCAACTTACTCTTTTCTTTCACTTCTGTATTGACTTAACACCAATACTTCTCTGCTGAAGACTTAATAATTCTCAGGGCTTTAAAAGCAAGTAAAACCTTTTTTTGTTTCACAGTTACTACCACCTGAAAGGCAATTGTACTAAGGAAACCTCACTTCTAAAGTTGCTCTAGGTATTTTGATATACTTTAACGTGCTTCTTTTTGGTGTCCAGCAAATGGACTAGAGAAGCTCATCCGGTACTGTCTGGTAAATTTTGTGAATTTGAAGGCAATCAATTGATAAAACCAGCACTAAACAGAAGTGCAAACAAACAAACAACAACAACAACAACAACAACAAAAGACAAAGAAAATTTCACTTTTCTAGAGAAATTGTTTTATAGGCTAGATGCTATCAAACTGGTTGGGAAATGTTTTCAGTCTTGTGGCTTATATAAGGGACTCTCTCTATCTGGGTTTACTGGCCCAATAATAATAATAATAATAATTAT